>LOEQ01003445.1:127953-141157 GCA_001685075.1 Bramus lutescens
AGAGAGAGAGAGAGAGAGAGAGACCTTCAGGATCCCCCAAAATGATTCTGTTTAAACCCTCAGTCTTCCTTCTCACTCTTGCTTCAGGATTAAGTACTTCACTGGAACTTTGGAGTTCAGGTAGGTAAGATTATTAAAAACCACTGTTCTACCTGAATCCAAGGTGAGTGCATATGTGAGTAACAACAATTCCCTATCGCCTTCCTGTTGTGTAGACGCTTACCTCTGAAACAGTAAGCACCTGCGCACCTGCTTTATGGCTATGTCCTGTTAAAATGAAAGCCTGTGATGGACCGGGTGCCGAAGCTCAGGTGTGACGCCCCTGGCGCCGAAGCTCAGGTGTGACTCCCCTAGATACGCTGGTGTAGTTGTTGCTACCATTACCCCTCGCGCTTACATGCACGAAGGAAATCGGACGTGAGTCAGGGCCATCATTTGCAGAATCTGAAAGGTGCTAATGAGGAACTAGGGCACAGCTGAGAAGCCCAAAGTGGACGAGCGCAAGAAAGAGGAGGTGGGTTGCAGCCTGGGTTCTCTGCAAAGATCCCAGACCCAGAGCTAACCCTCCTTTTGTAACAATTTTTATCTGGAGAGATTGTTCTGATGTATACCATGAGTGAATTAGTGTAGGAAACACTAACATCAGAGCCGCGTTACAGGTAAAGACATAGGATGGGAAGTAGCAAGTAGATTGCACAGCCTGGAAAGTCCATTCCAGTCCTTTTGCTTGAAGACAGGACATTGGTCTGTAAGGAGGTGAAGGTCGTTCATCTCCATCTGGTAGTGCTGGTGTCCTCACTTTTTGTCCCCTGTGTGTACAATTTGTTTTATATCCAAAACAGCTTAAACTACAGAAATTTTCATGTATTGGCTTTTCCCTGATACTTACTTGTATTAATCAGCATGACTTTAAAATGCACCACATAATTTTCTGGTCACAAAAGTAATGTTTTTATAAAGTATGTACATGTTAAACTAAAAATCACTTAATCCCTACTACTGAGGAAAAAATTCTAATGTTCAGACTTTATATCTCTGTACCATATCAGAAGGCAAGGTCACCCTTCTCTGCTGGTTAATGGCCTTGCTAATTCTGATCCTTGGTCCCCTTTGTTTATGGTGTTATGTGTTTCTTTCTATTCTTAAGGAGTTACTTTCAAAATAGATAGCAGATTTTGTTTTGAATTTCTTCTTAAGGTTTCTAATTATGTGGCAATATTAATTCCTTGTATTCTAACTTAATCTTCTGTCCATTTTCATTATGAACAAATGGCTCCCGCACTGCTCCGAGTGCACATATTCTCCTCAGTCCTCGTGACGAGATTACTTGAACTGGAAGATTAATACTTGGTATTCATGTTTCATGAGGAGAGTGAATTAGATGCTCTTATGAATGCCCTTTCTGAACGGAGCTGAAGAGAGTAGAATAGCAAGTAGTGGTGAGAGAACCCACACTAAGGGAAGATGTGTTTGCCAATATCTTCTCTTCCTCGTGGAAGCAGGACCAATCTTCAGGGCCATTTTAACGTTCTCTACATTTTGTTGTCTTCACAATCGGCTGTTCTGGTCTAGGATTTTAGTGTTGACTAAGTTGCATCGCCACTGGCTTCAATTTATGGAATAATCATGTTGAATGATTTTAGTTGCTCAGCAGAACTGTTTACAAAAAATAACCCTGAATGTTGGCAGGCTTGAGTCATTTACAACCATGCCCCTGTCTCTGAAATCCCAGCACACTAGCTAAGCAGACTTTAGCTTCATCTTCAGAACTCTCAGTGCAGCTTCAAGAGCAAGTGTGCTCTACTGCTTAGGTGAACTGGCCCTCAATTGTTATTAATGTTAATGTTACTCCATTATCCACCCACAAAGGTGGATAGCTACAGCGTAGGAAACCAGTTTTCTGATGAAAACTATCTTTTTAAATGGTGTTCTTGCAAAATTAACTATTTCATCACCACTTAGAGACTCCCTATGCCCCTTTTACCAATAACAATTGTGTTTCCCCTTGATTTCTTTAAATGAATATGCATGCTTAACTTAATAGCTTGAATTTGCAATCAACCATTGATTCTTAAAATGTTCCAAAAAGCCTTTCAGATCACATACAGTGATATTACTGAAAGAAATGTATTGGTAGAGGTCACTGATAATATAGGGGATTTTGTAACATTTTTAGGTTTAAATCCTCCCCATTAACTCTGGCTGAGGCCATGGAGTTTATAATGTGGTCAACAGTCTAAAAGAATAAGCTAAAGACAAGAATCAGAAGGCATGTTATAAATATAAACAAAATATTAGTTTTATTGAAGGAAATAACATTTAAATCTTAATAATTTGATTTTATTATCTTAAAGGCTTCAACTGAGTGTCAGTTTTTCCAAAAAAAAAATGCACTTAAGAATATGAATGGCTTGAAAAGAATGAGAAAGTCACATAGCAGCATTGTAAGTGAATGCCTATACATATGAGCTCAATCAAGATAGGAAAGAGACACATAATGTCTGATGTGAAGATAGGGGAAGTGAATCTCAAACTTAGTAGGAATACTCTACCTGTGAAGAAAGTCAATTTCAGTAAAAAGAATGTTTCAGAGAAGACTAAAAATAAGAAAACCTATAATGTTTGTAGATTTTAAGTCTATTTTACTATTCAGAATGTTAATTTAAATATGGGTTGATTTGAAATTTTCTTAACTATGCATGGTCTTATTTTGGTTTGGGCTTCCAGAGAAACAGAGTCCATCCTTGCAGGAAAGGCATGTCATGGAGGCAGGGACAAGAAGCTGGCTGGTCATTTTCATTCACATACAGGAAGCAGGCAGAGAACCCAGGAAGTAGGACAAATCCATAAACCCTCAAAACCCAGCGACTACTTCTTCTAGGAAAGCTCTACCTCCTAGAGGTTCCATTACCTTCCCAAACAGTGCCACCAACTGGGGACCAAGTGCTCAAATACATGGGTTTATGAGGGCTATTTCTCATTCAAGTCACAAAACAACGCCATATACCACAGCTAATGTCTGTGAGAGTCTGTACCATTTAGATGCATGTGAGAACCTTCTGTGGTGTTTTGGAACCATCACCTGGCATATTTCTCAAATGTGTCCTATCTTCAAATAGAGCAGAAGTTAGCTCTTCTAGGTTGATAGTATTTCAACACTTAGCAAGTTGTTTGACCTCACTTGAGCTCCACTGACCTCAGTAGTGAAGGAAAGACAATAAGGTACATTCATGAGTTATGGTGAGATTTAAATAAGGTAACATATGTCAAGACTGAAGTGTTGTGTGTTCCAAATAAGAGTATAATGTGATCATTCTGGGGCATCTAGGTCTACCATGACTGTATGAATTATCATCTAACTTCAGAAGTATATTTCCAAGATTCCCTGAACTTTCTGCTTTGGTGCCTTGATGTGAGGTATTTTTTTTCCATTTAATTTGCTTGCCGTGTAACCCTGTCTTTCTCCACAATCCCCGCCTACTGAAACAATGCCTATTTGAAATGCACTTCATAGTTTGTTTCCTTTCTAATTGTTTTATGGTTTAAATTTGTTTCAGTCAAATTTATGTCGGACATCTACTATCTATGAGTTCTCATGAGAGAAATGTTCATTCATGGTGCCCTTGTGGGTTGATCCCAAAGAGTTAGATACTCTATAATTTTGTAGCCCTTAGCTTCTGAGCAGCAGAGGGCTTTCACGTGTGACTGTGAGGTCCGTGCACTTACCTTGTGCATGATATCATCATCATCATATTTTTCCTTACTTGCAGAATGATTGCTGTTTTCCCATCAATTATTTCCCAAGCTTCTATCAGATACTGCTGGGTTTTTTAAGTTACTGACAATTAGCACTGATTAGAAAAGGGATGTGTGCACTAATAACCTTAAGTAAGTGGATGCAAAATCAAAGGTGTTGCGATTAGTGCAATAGACCCTAACGATGCTCAATGCTATTTATTAATAAGTAGCCAGTTATGGTGGCTCTCCCTTCTGATCCCAGTACTCAAGAAACTGAAGCAGGAAGATTCCTAACTGTTTGAGGCCAGCCTGGACTGCACCATGAGACTCTATCTCAGTTAAAAAGGAACAACATGCCAACAACAAAATAGGGTAGACAAACAGAAAAGCTTACTTTTCAATCAAACTTTGTATTTAAATGACTTCCTGGCTACTAAAACTTCTTTTAAGCCACACCACTAAATGCTAATTGCCTTTTATTTTTATTTCTTAATAAAGAGCATATAATATCTTGATTGTCCCCTTAACATGATTGGTTGGAATAGTGGCATTTAAACATTTCCTTTCAAGTTAAAAATGGTGCAGAAATTGGAATTCTTCATGGAACTGGTGGCCATCAGGAGCCCTGCCTTGGAAGAGCCTTGTTTAGAATAACAAATCTCTGCTTGGAGATGGTTACACGGGGTTCATTTGCAGTAAGCGGCTGTGTACCAGCTCTTGGAAATAATTAGATTGCTTCATAGCTAGTTTCACAAGCCTTGCTCTGTGTATGGATTCTTAAATAAACAGCAAGAAAATTATATTACAAAGAAATGACAGCCCACATACAAGTCTTCTAGCATAATAAAAACCGATTAAAGATGTTCAAGTAGGTCAAGGTCCTTTAGCATCTACCTACAAGGCTCTCCTACATTTTCTTCTTGTTGCTAAATAAACATCAGAAGATTTTCAATTACACTGCTCGCTTTGATATTATGTTTCAGACATCAAGCTCTCTTAAGAGTATCTTGGAAGCAAAGGGGCATTGGGATATATTTTATTTTTTCTTTGGGGATTTACTTGAACTGTTATAAGTTCACACTTTCTTGTGCCTAAAAGAGTGGAGCAGGCCCCGTTAGCATCAGGTTACATCCCAAGGAGCTATAATGTGGCTACTTGCTGGCAGCCACAACTCCTGCCCTTAGCAGCTATTCCCACTCGTTATTAATACACTGTAGGACACAGGCTTTTCCCAGCAAGGCTTCTGTCGGTAACAGCTCTCATTATTACAGGGAGTGTTTATTCATCTCTCCATTTTGTGAATATGTTAGTCACCCTTGTTTGTTAGCCTAACACTTGAGTTTCTTGACTACCTCCTCACATGCCTGCCTCCCTTGTTTTTGGTTTTGCTTTAATTCACTAGTGCACCACTTAAAAGCACATGACTTGTGGAAAGAGTATTTGAAGTCTACCCTCTTTCTGAATTGTATGTGTGTGATTCAGTTTTGCCTATGATGTTTTCAAACCAGTCTCGAGGGCATACTCATCTTATCTCAAGGGATTTTTGCACCCTCTTTCGAGTCCTGCATCTGCAAACCTGGTAACAGCCATTATGTTTTCATTTCTGAGTTTGGGCCATTTCAAGCCGTCCTGTTAGTAGTTTTGTCAGGGAACAAGATGGATCCTTGGAGGTCATAGGAGGGTTTACAGCATCCATGGAGGTGATGGAGTCACACTGGAAACACGCGTGCTCAGGATGCATAGTGTTTGTATCAAATTGCCATCATTAAAGTGGCTTGGAAGTCTATGCTGTGCTCTGCTAGAAGCTTGGTGCAGATATATATCCATTCTCCATGGCTTTCGATGATGACATGTGGAAGTCCCTTCTTTTTTTTTTAATATCCCCCAAACTGAAATGATGTCCGGGGAAAAGAAAGATCTACTCTCTAATTCTAGCATCTATTCTTTAAGACAACTTAAACTTTAGTATTTCGAATGGATGCTGATTAAAGAAATGTTGAGCTTAGTATAGTTTGATATTGTGAATAACTCACAGCACATTAGAGCTTAAAATAATAACTTTCTAAATCATTTCCTCAGTTATTCAGCAGTTACCAGATTGGCGTCCTGTAGTTATTTTTCTCTGTGCGGAATTGTTTTTCAGGGGACACTCTCTCTTTAAATTCTGATTAATATTCAGATCACTGCCAAGCCTTTTAGTCTTTCCACATTTGTTCAAGGACATCATTAGATCCTGAGAGAGTGTTGGAGAGGATTTGCTGGACACAAAAACACATGCAGCAGTAACTTGATTTAGAAGGTTGGAAGGGCAGTATCAAAATTTAGAACTGAAGGTTGGTGAACTTTAGGGGCAGGGAATATAACTCAGTGGCGGAAAGCTTGCCTTTATGTCATGTACAATTCTCTAGATTTGATCCCCAGCACCAAAAAACAAAAGTTGATGAATTTTATCATCTTAATCACTAATACAAGCTCAAGACATTTTAAATATTTTATTTACTTGAATTTCTAAACTTAAGAGTTCTATATACTGAAACTTTAAAAATAAGAATGCATTGTTAAATACATACTTTAATCTGTCATTCCATCATAAGAAAGTATAGATTTTGAGTTTATAATGTTTGGGAAGAAGATACTTTAGGTATTTTTCTATTTATTGACTTATATACACAACTTAAAATGGGACCATAGTATCCAGCTATGAACTCCAGAGTTAATAAAGTAAATATCAATTTTAAGTAACAATTGGTTGGAGGCAAGGAGACAAACTATATAAAGGAACTATTGATCAATCTGTAATCGTTGATGTTTTGGGACTCTTATCAATGCCTCTCTCACTTGTTCCCATCAATGTCCAATCCCTCCAGCTTGAGTCCAAACTTAATATCTTGCTTTCCATAGACAGAATATTATGGGGGATATGAAGAAAGAACCAGATTGCTGAAAATGCTTGAAATATTTAAAAGAAACCTAAAGAGAATGTCTCAACAATGGGGAAAGGCTAGGCTAAAACTGGCTGGACATTCAATTCTGTGATTTCTTAGCATGTAAAAGCACTACAACTGCAAATGAATTAGAAATCATCATGCACTTAGCATGTATATTTAATCAAAAAGTAATTTGAGTTATTTTTAGATGCATGATTCTAATATTTGATAATGAAACTTAGGCACCTCGGTTTTTCCTAACATAAAAATATAGTTGTAGAAATAGACAGCTTTCTTTGTAATTCAACTACATTTATTCGGTGTTTGTTTTGAGCTAGTTGTTGACACCACTGTGCTATAAGACTAAAGTAAGATGGTTTTAATCAATGGAGAGAATGAGAAAGTGTTCATCTAATTTGAATTCTCCATAACATGAATAATAGATGCAAGATCAGCTATGCTTAACTTACTTCTCTATGACACAGCCTAACCTAAATGTAGAAGATGCTGACAGTAGCGTGGGTTTCTAAGAATTGCTTCTCACAGCTATGATCCTTTTTCAATATAGAGAGGTTAAGCTTTTCATGTAATATTTGAACATAGAGATCCCCTAGATGTAATTTGGTCATCACAGAATTCAAAGTGGACTAAAAAGCTTAATTCTTAACAATTGCCCTTTAAGAGCTTTTTGGTACATGCAAAATCAATGTAACAGTTGAAAGACATTTTAATAAAAAGTTCTTTGCATTGGAAGTGTGAAAAACTCATTACATTTCAGGAATTAGATTTTCTTTCTGAATATAATTGGAGTGGAAGTATTTTATTTGGCTGTTGACAGCCCTGTAAACCAAATATGTAGACTTTGACATCTGTATTTACAGCTAGGATCATTTCCCAGTTCTTCACCTTAGGATGAAATATAGTCAGGTTTTGATGTGTTTAACAAGGATCCTAATCTTTGCATCTTCTGTTCAGTACCATGCAGAATATGATGAGATAAAAGCTATGTGGCATTAAATTTTTAAATGCACACACATTATCTTGGTAAACTCGAATACAAAAATTTTTGCATGGGAGCCAAGCAAAGGCTGTTATATAGCTTAGACTGACTCCATGTGTTCACATTTTCTCTGGTTATTCTGGGGCTTCTGGCTCATTCTTCCATATCTCCCCTTTTCTCTTGACTAGGTCATGAGGGAAATGCAATCCCTTTAGTTTCTTATTTCTCTGTGGGTTCTTTCTTTCAGAATATTCTCATTAACTACTGAAAGAAAGTGGGAGTAAAAAATACCTATTGTAAGCAAAATGTCAAGGTACTAGATAGGGAGTTACAAAATTCACTGAGAAAAAATGAATGCCTTCCTAGCATGTGTTGGGCGTTTTGGTAGGCACCAAGTATACAAAGATAACACATGACCTAGTAGACTTTACCGTAGAGCATAAGTAACATATCAATGTCTACAGGATGTGAGGAGGGCACAGTGGGAAAGAAGACAACATGCAATCTCAGATGGCGGTGACAGGCATGACCAGGAGAAGGACTGGCCTGAGTAGGATTATAGAAACAAGGAAGAGCTTGATAAAGTTTGAGCTTTGAAGGCTACCGTGTTGAACGATGACACTCTGGTTTTCATAGGATGTTCCCTGGCTAGAAGCATCAGTGTTCCCTGGAATTTATTAGACCTGCGAATTCTAGACCACACACACTGGTTCAGAATTTGCAGTTAAAGCAGCTTTCCAGGCACCTTTGGAATCACTGAACTTAGAAATCACTATGTTCTGTTATACTGAGCCTATGGACTTAAACTTCTTTATTATTTAATAGATCTTTAGTAGGAATAGGGCATTTGTTTTATTTATTTATCAATAGCTCTACCCTCAACAGCTTGAGACTAAATTATCATGCATGTAATAAAGATCCAAGAATGGAGCAGGGGTCAGAAATGCAATTGGATGATGTTTACTATGATGTTAACAATTCAAGTCAAAAGGACCAGGATAGACCGATGCAACACACTGAATAAAGAGCAGTATTGTCTGTTGGTCAGCATTATGCCTCTTACCCACTTCTGGATCTGTTCTTAGGGCTAATTGCTGGTATCTTTTCTGCAAAGCATAACCAGAATGGAAATTTTTCTCTTTAACTAGTTATCAGTCTCATTCCTGGACAAGATAAAGTCACCCACTAGGCTTCTGTCTCTGGTATCCAGACAGATTACATCAGCATACTTTCCCTGGCCTTAAGCCAGCATTCCCATTAGAATTTCTGATTCATTTCAACAGAATTACAATTACAGCAGGGAGGATTGTCCTCATGGTGAAAATAATAATTTTATTATTCCTCCTGCTCTAAAATAAAAACAAACATGAAATTGTTCAGCAACTGTTCCAATGGCTTTACAATTCGTGTCCTTGTACAAAAGCTGTTTGGTTCACTGCCTTTACTGAAATGCCTTTGGCTTGTACGGCAACAGCATACTGAGTGTGAGCTAGCTGGTGCCCGGTTTAAATGTACACCACAAAATTAAGATGGTGATGATGAATCACTGTGTCCCAGTATTTCTCCAGCCCTTCGTGTCAAGCCCTGTGCCCAGAATCCAATATGCATTATCATGTTATCTTGAAAGTCAGTGTAGGAGACATACTCATGTTCATTCTTTATTCCAATAATGAATTTGAGGACTCCTTGGGCTAACTAGACTAATAGGCAGCTGTGGCTGGTCCATCTTCAGAAGAGTCTGACAGGCAGAGAAAAACAGTGTCCATTTTTCATAGGACATTTTCAAGTTGTGTTGCACACACGTGGAGAGACACAAATGCTAATCCAGTCTTGGTTGAAAGAGTAAGCACATTATGTACATTCACTGGGACAAATCTTCTCCTATCACCTGCATCAGAAAACCTACATCTAGGGTTTCTAGGAACTTAGTCTAGGGACTTATTCAAATACAATGAAGTACTATGTGTGTAGATGTTTTTCATAAATATTTGAGTGAAAAACTATGAGATACAGGGGTTGGGGGGATGACTCAGTTGGTAAAACACTTGCCACACGAGAAGGAAAACCTGACTTCAGCATTCACTTAGAAAAAGACCAGCACAGCAGTGTGTTTCTATCACCCCAGAGCAGGGCAGAAAGAGAGAGATGGATTTCTTAATAGCCAGTCTGTTCGAGTAGATGACCTTCAGGTTCAGTGAGAGACCCTGACTCAAAATACAAGATGGGGAATGAATAAGGAAGAACCTCAGTATCAACACATGGATTCTACGTGCACTCTGTGTGCGCAGGTGTGCACACATACCCCCACATAAACATGTGAAACACATTTGTGTTTGTATATAATTACCTTTTAAGTTTTTGTTTCATTTACTCACTCTCTCTCTCTCCCCTTTCTGTGAGTATGTATGTGTGTGTGTGTAAGTATAAGCACAGTTGTGCAGACCAGAGAACAACTTTTGGGAACTGGTTCTCTCCTTCTACTGTGGTAGGATCTGTTGCTCAAACTCAGGTTATCAGGCTGGAAAGAGCAATTGCTTTACCTACTAAGCAAACTCAACAGCCTGTACTTTCTCATACTCAAGTAAAATTACTTTTTGATAAGAAATAAATATATTTGCATCTCAAGAAGTTTCTAAGTTTGTCTCCATAAAAATAATAAAATAAGAATTAAATTTTATTTAATAAGTTCAATATGTAGTTAATAATTATATATATATTTATGACGTACAATGTGTCAGCACATTTATTTCATGGTGGACAAGTGGTAGGTAGGTAGGTAGATAGATAGATCATAGATAGGTAGATAGATAGATAGATAGATAGATAGATAGATAGATAGATAGACAGACAGAGATAGATAGATGAATAATGGAGTCAAATACATGTATTATCTACATCTCAAATATTGGTTATTTCTTTGTGATAATATTCCAGAACCTTTAATTTGAGTTAGATTATACAACTTTTAAGCTGTAGCCCACAATAGCAGTCATTGTGTTCAGATCTGGTGGTGAATTTTTACATTGTAAACAATTTTTCCCCAACCCCTGCCCCTCTCTTTGCTGCCCTCTTAGCCGCTGTTTTTCTTATTATTTAGGGGATGCCAGCGTTTACAAAATCAAGACGTGGCTGAAATTATGGGTTATTTTTCTTCCTGTGTCTGTTATGATTTTTCACAACTCCAGTTTGCTTTGATATTTGTATTGCTCAATATATCTTAATATATCTCAACATATCTTCATATATGTATATACATGTACCATAATTTTTTTTAAAAAAAGCCATACATTTGAAATAAAGCAGAGAGGGGTATATAAAAGTTTGAAAGGAGGAAGGAAAAGGGGGAGTAGTGTAATTATGTTGTAATCTCAAATATAAAGGAAATTATAGATAATAAGAGCAAAAGTAATAGTTTTATATGGTATTTTATGTCTCAGATGAGGCATACTTGTATCTTAACTCATATACTGTACTATAACTTAAAAAATATAAGCTGTTATTACTTCCATTTTGAAGAAAAGGGAAACATGGAGCAACCTTAAACTTATTCAGACATAACCAAGCATAAGTGTTTAAAGTTAGTATCTGAGTTCACAAACTGTCTCTGAAACACATTTCCTTGCCCACTGTCCTATGCTACCTTTCAACCATAGTCAGCTCTGGGGAAAGGTGTTTAAATGATCCTCAGAAAATATGCCCTGATTCTATGGCATGGGGGGACTCACTCTTGGTGATTAACTAAAGTTCCTTGTTCTTCCCTAGCAACTCACAGGATCAAGGGAAACTGGCTGAGTTTAAAGCTTTAAAGATAAGTCAAAGAGGGAATGGAGATGTGGCACAGTGGTTAGGAAACCGAGGACCCAGTTTCAATTCCCAGTACTCACATGACCACATGGAAAAGTCTGTAACTCCAATCCCATGGAACTTGACACCCTCTGCTTGCTTCTGAAGGCACCAAGCACACAGAGGGTCCACAGACATATATGCAGACAGAACACCCATACTAATGAAATATTTTTAGAAGGATAAGTCAAAGGTATATTTAGCAACTCTTCCTGATTATTAGGTGAGACTGTTTTTTATAACACATAGGCATCATACTAGGAAAATATATAAATTCTGTGATAAACTGATGAGCTTTGAATACCTTCATACACACTATTTACTGCCGGATGTTCCAGAGGTGTTTTCCTCTCCTTTGCTGCTTTTCATGGCACGTAGCTCAGTTAGAAAATATATAAATCTGGATTTGAGTGAATGAATAGCAGTAAAATGATCACGTTTCCAAGTACTAAAAGGACTTACAAAAATAACATCAAAAGACACCACAAAGAACATCAAGCCTACTGAAAATTAAAAGGGAGGTGAGAGCCACAAAAATCCAGGGACTTACCTTATCCAGGGTCTCTCAAGAGCACAGAGCATGTTCATAAATATTATTTTCCCAAATTGTGTTTTAAACTATTTTTAATTGAACTTTTTATAGTAATATAAGGGAAAATTGAGCAAAATATCTCATAAGACAAAACTACTTAGATTTCATAGAGCTAACAAAATTATTTCTAAGTCAGTTCTTTTTTGTCCATGTTTGAGTATTAACTTATTAACTGAACCATATCTTCTTGCATCATGAACCAGCAATTATGTATTTCTTGGCAGTCATGTATTCTGTAGAAAGGTATATTCCCTCACAAGTCTGAAATGAGAGAGTAGGAAATAACCATTTTGGTAGTAGTGTTCCAAGATGTAAAAGATTCAGGTGCTATGATTTTTAAATCTTACAGGCTTAGACCTTTAATTTTATAAATATAATCAATAAAACAAACAATTTTCTACATAAAATATTTACTTTCCTGGGTGAAATAACTTAATTGCTCATCTCTGTAACCCAAGCACCCAAAAAGATGCTGAGTCATGCAGAGTATGAATTTTAGGCTAGCCTGGGCTACATTCTGTCTCAAAAAGAAAAAAAGAAGAGAGAGAGAGAGAGAGAGAGAGAGAGAGAGAAGCAAAGAAAGAAAGAAAGAAAGAAAGAAAGAAAGAAAGAAAGAAAGAAAGAAGAAAGAAAGAGACAGAAAGGTTATCTACATAAAGACTTTCAGGATAATTGTTATTTTGTCATTCTGTGCCAAATTCATTTGATCAATTTGACCAAATCCAAAGATAAATTAACTGAAAACACCAACTTAGTGCTGATTATTATAAATTGAGGTTTGGCTTAAATAAATTTTCAAGT
Source organism: Bramus lutescens (assembly GCA_001685075.1). Lineage (NCBI taxonomy): Eukaryota > Metazoa > Chordata > Mammalia > Rodentia > Cricetidae > Bramus > Bramus lutescens. The sequence goes on from LOEQ01003445.1 coordinate 140,855, forward strand.
TAGATGTAAAGAACTTTGAACTTTTGAAGTACTTTGGGTTTGTTTTGTTTTGGACTTTTTATGTTTTTCTTTTCTTGTCTCTGTCTCAGTCTCTCTCTGTATCCTCTCTCTGTCCTCTCTCTCTCTCTCTCTCTCTCTCTGTTTATTTTGGACTTTCTATGCTTTTGTTTCCTATTTCTGTCTCTCTGTCTCTCTCTCCACCTCTGTCTGTCTCTCTTGTGTGTGTGTGTGTGTGTGTGTATGTTTCATTTTGGACTTTTTGTGCTTTTTCCTCTCTCTCTCTCTCTCTCTCTCTCTCTCTCT
>LOEQ01003445.1:141174-155746 GCA_001685075.1 Bramus lutescens
TGTGTGTGTGTGTGTGTGTGTGTGTGTAGTCATTTTCTTTACCCAGGCCAGCCTCTAACTTGCCATCCTCCTGTTTCATCCCCTTGAGTGCTATGATTTCAGGCATGTGTTACCAACCTTGAGTAAGATTTGTTATTTTTATTGGCATGTTAAGTGTGTGCTATCGGAGCAGCTAGCAGACTCTCGTACAATATTTTATTTGTTCGCTATATTAAGCACACTGGTATAATGCTCAAGTCTTCCAGTTTAAGAAATCATTCTCTGACTTGCTACAGTTTGGCATGAGGGCACATAAAAGTGTCTATTCCACTGTAGAATGGAGTTTCAGTTTATCTACTAGGTGTTTCCTTTGTGCAATATGGGGTGAATGCCTAACCTGTTTAGGAACTATATCAGAAGCAACTGGAGCGGATGTATAATATTTTGTAGATAGCATAGTTCTAAGTTAGACTCTCAACCATGTCAGCATGGGTTAATGTACAAAAGGTAGGACTTACTTCTACAGAGAGTGGAAGGCCTTTAATCATATAAAAAAAATCGAACATCTCCCATGGGTTCTATTAATAAAGATGTTCTTAAAGCCAGCTGTCTCTTGGTAAAACTGAGTAGTAGAAAGCACTTAGAAGCTCTGTAGTGTATGACTTTTCTCCCATGTTCCTCACTGATTCCCCACAAATAACCAGAAACACCTCAGTGTTCAGCCCATAACTGAATGCCGTCACAGTGGTCTCTTTTCCCAGCCCTTAGTTTTCCATCAGGGTTGTGATTGGTAAAAATTATCGTAATTATAAATAATACTTTTGAGAGTTCTATGTGTTCTAGATTATACTTTTTCTTATTTTTCTCTACTTTCTAATTCACTGTAGATAGAATGTACTCTAGATGAACCTAGTTTACCAAAATAACACATTTTGGCAGTTAGGTGCAGTGTCTGTTTTGAAGCTACAAATAGCTGGTTATGATAAGTCAGCACTTTATGACTAAGCCAACTCATCATTCTGAAGTTTGGTTTCATCTCTGACAATGAAAAGAAAAAACACAGACACACAAGACAGAGGAGTTAACCCTGACTATATGAATTTCTTTACATTTTCAACTAATTCTTTTATTCTTTTATCTTTTTACCTCCAAATAATATTTTTCTCTTTAGTTTTTTTTTTCTTCCTTGAAAATCCTTCTGCACTTATCACCAGGCCAACGAGCTGTCCATCGAATCATTTAATAAATACACATTAAGCAATTACTATGTTTCTGACAGTGACTGGAGTGTTGGGGGTCACAAGAGAGAAATAAATGGCCCTTCTCCAGCACTTAGATGAGTAGGGGAAATAAATAATGACGGGAACATGAGAATAATATGAAATTACAGCTACAGTGTGAGACATGATTGGAGATCAGCAGCTGATATGAACACTGAGAGACCTCCTGAAGAAATTAGGGGGGCAGAGGCGAGCGTCAAGCAGGAGCATGTCTGCTAGGGGTGATATTTATGGGAGAGAGGAGCAAAGGAAAACAAGATGTTCATTAGATGAGATGCCAGAGAGAGGCCTTGTGAAATCTTCGTTTTCTAACCCCTTCCATCATCAATACTGATGCGGTATTTGGAATAAAACCAACATGCAATGGGACCTGCAGTTTAGGGGACTAATTGAATCATCTCTGATTTAGCTGCCTAGAGCTTCCTGGGAGCTTTCAGTAGCATTTAGGAAAACACTGTAGGAAAAAATTCCAGTTAATCTCAATGTCTTTGCAGTTGACTGCCTTGGGTATAGGAGCCCTTTCTAAGTGTCCTGTGGGGGGAAAAAAAGGGAAAAGATGCTCTTACTGTGGAGGAGCTACCTGCTCTTCCCATCTCGTAGTCTAGTTCTGAGAAGAATGAGACTGTTTTCAGAAACTCAAGAAGTATGTTACTCTATAAGGATGGAAGTTTCTGGTCCTTGAGAGGGTGCTACCTCACTTAATAAGTTTTGAAGGACCTCTTAGCTGCAAACATGGTGCTGAGAAGGAAGGATATGTCAACAGCTCAGAGAAGGTGTCTGTAAGTCATTAAACATGAGCTCAATTCCAGTTTTTCTGCAATTTTAGACGTCATCATTTGTAAAGTTAGAGAATAGTAGAATTTTATAGTTTCACTTTTAGACTTAGCTATGAGAAAACAACATAAGATGAAATTGAATTCCAAGTAGAATAATCTAGCTGTACTTAGGTTTATTAACAGAAATCAATTTTTTCTTCTGGGAGTTTCATAGACTTGCACAATTTTTTTTTCATGGCTGGCTCTTCCACTTGGAGCATAATACTTTGAGTTAGTAAATAATACTAAAATTGCTATGGGGTGGCTAGCATATCTCTTAATTTGCTAAATTTACTCATCCCATGATGCATATATACTTCAAAATTTCATATTGGTCATAGCAAGTACATACACAAAATTAAATCAATGTAGGAACGATGTGTTTGTGGACCCTGACTAAATAACGTACGTGATGTGTAATCGAGTGAAAGTGAATAGCCTTGCCCCTGGAAGTCTTTTGCTAAATTATTAATTCCACTCACTAACTAAAGATGCCCACCAAACACCAAACATTTCATGCCCTGAAATGAATCAGGTCCTGGTCCATGCTCTCTCCCCTGTGTCACGGATGGAAGTTTTTCTTGCATACTCCTCTTTCTCCAGATGTGTAACTCTTCTTTCTCCAGGTGTGTTACTGTTCTCTCACTGCTGCTCTTTAAGTCTGTTTTCAGCAGCAACCACAATGACAAAATCAACATATACACAAGTAGAAAAAGTCATCTTCCCCAAAGGGCTAGACCTGACTTGCCTAAGAAAACAAACCACAACTCAGTTCTATCAAGCTCTGACTACATGACCAGAAAGTCTAATTTTAATATCAAAAAAAGTTTACCTGGTTTTTTAGGTTTGTATTTCATATGAAACACAAAATAGACACAATGTAAGAAAACTCTGAGGTTCTTTTGGGAGTAACTGAGTTCATGGTGAAGGGATTAGAGCTGTGGTCTGGGACATTTGACCTCTTTCACATAGAGGGCTCCCAGCAGCTCTGTGACTGACTTTGAAACAGATTGTGAAGTGTAGTGGGCACTCAGGTCCTCCTAGGATCTGTCAGAATGAACTAGAAGGAGCACTCAAAAGCTTCCATTATCATATCCGAAATGTAAGGGAAAATAAGCAGAGAAGAGTTATTGATGAGAGGCATTCGGAAAAGGGAAGATACTTTGTGTATTATCATTGAGTTTCAAATTATCTCATAGAATTACCCTTTAAAAGGAAATTACACAGGGTACAATTTCACCTAATTATCTCATTTAAACATAGCGGCCAAAGTCATTTGTCCATAATCTATACCGTTGATTTTACATGTGAAAATGGGCGGCAAGAAACTAAGCTCATCAGTACATATGGATTGAAGAGTGTCCTCTAATTCTTTGCAGGACATGTTATTTTAGGCACACTGAAGAGCTTGCTTTCCTCCTAATCACACTGCTTCTTTCTTTCTCTCTTTCTTTTTTCTTTCATTCATTCATTCTTTCTTTCTTTCTTTCTTTCTCTCTTTCTTTTTTCTTTCTTTCATTCATTCTTTCTTTCTCTCTTTCTCTTTCTTTCTTTCATTCATTCATTCTTTCTTTCTCTTTCTTTCTTTCTTTCTTTCTTTCTTTCATTCTTTCTCTCTTTCTTTCTTCCTCTCTTTCTTTTTTTCGAGACAGGGTTTCTCTGTGTATAGTCCTAGCTCTCCTGAAATTAACTCTTGTGTAGACCAGGATGGCCTTGAACTCATTGAGATCTGCCTGCCTCTGCCTCCCCAGTGCTGGGATTAAAGGTGTGCACCACCTCCGCCCGGATCGCATTGCTTCCTAACACTGTGCTGTTTCTGTTGTAGTTCCCGTCAGATTTTGCAGTTATTGTTTTAATTTTTCAGTCCAGCTCTTTCCACTGCTGTGTTCTACTCAGAGACTGCATATCAAATACATGTTTTTCTTTAGGAGTCACAGTTTTCCCTCTGTTAAAAAAAAACCTGACTTATGATTTATGTTTATGTGTATGAGTGTGGGCCTGAGTATGTATATAACCAGCACATGCATGTCTGCTGCTCAGAGGAGTCAAAAGAGGGCATGTTAGAGCCCTTAGGGCTGAAGTGACAGATGATTTTGAGCCCCCTTGTGGGTCCTGGGATCCACACCACTGTCTTCAGCAAGATGAGATGCTCTTAACTCCTGATCCATCTTTCCAGACCCAATAGTCATAGATTTTTTTTGCATTAAGCAAAAATCAGAAATTATACTCAGTACAAAAATAGGATTTTGGTGGAGGTTAGTGTAAATAGTTGTTTCTCCCAGTAATGTTTCTGCTTGTCAATGGCCATTCGATATGACTTTCTATAAATAATGCCAATGACCAAATCTATTGTCTATGCTTCTGATCCATCAAGAAACTCAGTGGGTAAACATGTTTGCCACTGAGCCTGATGACCCAAGTTTGATCCCTGGGATCCACATGGCAGAAAGAGAGAGATGTGTACCTCCCCACACAAAAATAAATACAAAAATCTAAGAAATTCTCACAACCTCCTCTCTCATGAATGTGTTTTATACTTGCAAATCACTTTAAATGGATGTGTGTTGAAAACCTTGAGCTACACAATAATCACCATTTGGAGATCATAATGATAGGTTCAGACAGAAGAAAATGACATCCCCTAACAGCCAACTTCACTTAGAACTCTCAGGGGCTACACAAACCTTCTACTGGAGCTGACAGAGTTGCAACAAGCACAGCTACATTAGAGAGATGCGCACCTCGTGCCTGGGAATTCCGGCCTTTGCTTTGCTGTTTTACCTTCTACGGATCCCACACTGTGTTGGTGAAGCATTTCTTCAACAGTCTCTCTTTCCTTGTGGTTCTGATGACACTGCTGTGCAGGGTTTTTCCATCGTCAGCCAATGGCCAGGACAGTGCCCACGCTAAGATTTGTAGGGTCTTAAACATGAGACACAAAGATAAGCAGCAAATGAAGCCACATTTTCGTGGCCATAATTTAGTGTCCCCGTGTTTCTGAATCATGCAGTACCCTTCCAGCACATCCATTTTATTTGTACTTAGGGTAAAATTTTGGCCATTTGGAAAAAAAAAAAAAAACCACTGTTGCTGGTAATCACAAGATTGCAATGCTGTCAAGAAACCCTGGTGAGTAGAATTACTTGCCCAGTGTCAAGCAGTCTCCTTGTTTCAATGAGAGAAGGAAGTGCACAGTCGCGGTATTTCTAAATCTGACAAGCTGAGTGAGCAAAATTCAGGGAGGCTGAGGCATATGTGCATGCCTGTGGGGACGTTCTAACCTTGGATACCTATGGGCATTTTGTACTCAGTCCTTTTCCTCCATGTTCTACCAATCCTCATTCAGTGATCACTTTCTCCAATGTTTGTCTCATAGAGCCCTCTGCTTCCTCTTTCTCATCCTCCCTTTTCCCCTTAGATGTTAAACAAAAATGAAGGGGAAAATGTAAAGAAAGCAAAAGTTCTAACATTTGCCCTGAAATCCACAGAATATTCTGTGAAAGTTTAAAGGGGCAATTTAGGTGATGATATTAAAAACAACATTGACTGTTTGAAACTTTTTGCAGGCATGGAGTATGGTCAGAGAGCATGCTCAAGTGGCCTTCACTTAGCACTATCCTCATGCTTTGTAGCTCTGGGAGCTTCGGGAAAGTCCCAAAAGCTCTTCACATTGGGAAGATTTCATCAGTAATAGAACAATGACTAGGGCCAGCCGTAAATTTTGGGCTAGCCTTCAGCACAGCAGAATTTGGACTTCTGTCTGTTGGTGACTGTCCTGAAAACAAAGCCCATGGCTTTTATTTGTCTTCTGAAGAACTCAGTTTTCCTCTAAGTCATGAACTTCTTTTCTTTCACATCTGGCTAAAATATGGAAGTTGGAATGTTTGCAGAGCATTTGAATGGGAGTTTTATGTTTCTGAGTGTCAAAAGCAGATTATGTTTAAGCAGTAGAAAAAAATGGTCATTAAAAAGCTTGGGATTTAAACAAACAAACCCCAATCTTGAATTGATGATCTGTACTCATGTTTAGTGAAAATATTCCCAGATGCATCTGTGGTTTGATTACTGAATAAATGAAAAGAAATTTTTCAATGAGCATAAATTCTTTAGCAAACCTAAATTCCTTGGGTGGCGACTGTTTGTTTATGAAGTAGAAGCCCACAATGATAAGAAAAGGCCACCTTTAAGTCCTCCAGAGTTTGAGCCACATTATACAAGGCCTAGAAACATCCTTGGTTAATCTAGTCTTTTGTGCCCTGCATTTTACAGATGGCAAGTATTTGATTAGCTGGCGTGGACCTCTTGATGTACCCAATACAAGGAAAAAATTCAAATAAGGAAAACATCCCCAGCCTTCTTCCCACTCACACAGCAGACACATTTGATTAAATGAGTTATCTGAAGAAAACACATGTTTCTGAATCCCTGCTGGTAAACTTGCTGGACCTGTACTTCAAAAATGCCCCCAGCTTACTAAAAAGAAAAAAAAAAGAGTTTCATCTTGAGTTTGCTTACTTTACGTGACTGTGGTATTTCAGAGGACAATCCTCAGTTACAGTTAAAGGCATAGGCAGTACTGGTTTTGGAAACACTGAGCTTTTTGGGGTGATGGTGGTAGTTTTGGTTTGTTTTTATGGGACAGGGTCTCATGTGGCCCTGGCTTACTTCCAACTCATCAGGTATCTGAGGATGACCTTCTGCTCTTGGTCCATACCCTGCATCTGGAATAACCTAGTTAAAAGAAAAGAACCAATTGGTATAAATTATCTCTATCTCTTCCTATCCTCACACTGAAAGAGAACTGGAAAGAGTGAGAGAGCTTCTTCCGGTGTCCCACACAGTGTCTTCTTTCTTGGCACCCATACTCCATGGCCTGTCCTCTTTTGCTGGTGAGGACCTCTCATTTATGTTTTAAGAAATAAAAGGTTAACTATTTAAAACTTGTTAGCTTCCTAAATATTGCTATGTCTGAAGCAAGGGATGAGCAGCTCACTATAGGGAAGCCATGATCTTGTGATTAATTATATGGGTTGTGGAGAATGATGAGCTACATTTAAATCCTACCTTATCATCTGCTATGTGACCTGCTGTTTCTCTATCCGCATGGTGGAGATGGTGGGTGGCAGGAGATACATCATAGAACTGCACTAAAGATTAATTGAGGCAATCCATGAGGCATACTTAAGCAGGACCTAACAACAGTTAATGCTCAAGATTGTAAGTATTTAAGATTATTGGTATAAATTCATCATAGAAGAAGTAACTACCACATAGGGCACTTTTATTATTAGGTTTTACTTTTCTGTTCTACCTTAGTAAATGGGTTTTTTCATGATGGAATTGAAAAAAAAAGATTGCAGTTACCTCATTGAGACAGAACCCAGGCAAAAGTGTGGCTCTACCATGTGATAAGCTGTCAAAGGATACTATCATCATTCTAGTTGTTAAATGTAAATACGACAGCAGAACACTTTGGGAGTCTAAAGGAATTTCCCCAGCACCTCTTTTTTTGGATGGGGGGCTCAGGACATATTTAACATTGTCACATTTGTATGATGTGATCACTGTGGGTCTGTATTAAAATCCTCATGACATATTTTTCTCAAATGGCAGGAAACTATTTCAGAATCTCCCGTGCTATTAGTCTGCTCTTGTGATTCTCATTCAGTTCTATTCTTCTCATTCCATGTGATTGAAAAGCATTAAAATGCATTCTTGCTGATGTCTTTGCCTAACAAGAGACCTTCAATCTACCCTATAAAAGAGTGGAAGCAGTAGACAGTGGAAGTAAGTTGTTTTAGAATTCCATTTTGTTTCAACATTACTCCAGTGGAATGGGTGTTAGTTGTATTGACCACAGCTGATTCTGTGGCTGTGTGCTAACCATTGAATGTAATCTAAAGGGCATTTCACATTAAAATGACTTTGCAGAATCCCCAACTTAACATTGTTTATGCTACATGACAACTGCTATTATTTCAGTGCCAACCAAATATAAAAGGGCATTAACATTCATTAGTAATGTTACAGCTGATAACTCCCAAACAGCATTATAACGGTTTGAGTAGTTATTTCGGGCGATATGTTGGAAATTTCACACAATAGCCCTGATTGACATCATGCACTTAAGAAGCCAAGTAACTCAAAGGGAAAAATTCTGTACACATACATACAAGACTAACTAAATAAATATCTTAGAAATATGCTTCAGTTGGTAGGATCCTGCACTGAGCCTGGAGTTTTTAATTTTTGAATGAATTGCAGAGTGTCCATCATTAGGGCAGAAATTTGGCACCCAGATGTAAGTCTCAATTTTATCACCTAAATCCAATGCTGCTATTTTGAGTCTACAAATTAGGCATTGCAACATAGATGCACCTACAAAGGTAGTTTTAAAGATAAGCACATGGCAAAAGAACAATGAGCATTGAAATTAGGAATTCTAAGTTGAACCACACAGAATTTTGTATGTTATGCCATCTCACTGTATCAGGGAGGTTTTATACTCAGTTTTTACCTGTGGAAACTAAAGGCAAGAAGGATTCTAAGTCTTGTATACATAGCTGGCCAATGAGAAATCCTGCTCCTAGTGTATGTCCAAACATTTATCTTCTTTGAATTAACATAGAGGTCCCTAACGTTCATTCAATGGGGAATGTAGTGGTGGATGTTAATGAGGTTGGAACAAGGTAAAAGGCAAGGAACCTGCCTTTGAGGAGTTATCCTGCTTCATGGAAATAGCAATACCATTTGACAACGTCCATGAGGTATTAGTCAGCTCCATACTACAACAGAGGTTCTGACACAGCTACTTGAGAAGTAATGGCGGGTATAGGAGAACTCATGATTTTGGAGGTTCAGGTCCAAGATTAGGCAGACCAATTAGTTTGAGCTTCTGGTGAGGACAGCTTCATGATGGGAGAACTTCTTGGAGTGCATACTCACATCCTCCATAGCCAGGAAACAAGGCATGAATGATGAACCGAGGACCTCCCTCTATGCTCCTCCAGCAGACTCTGCACAGTGTCTCCTAAGACTGTTCCTCTGGAGATCAACCCATTAACACTGGGGGCTCCTGGGACTACTATCAGCCATGAAACTAGACAAGTGTCTATAAAATAAGAGCATTTATACTTTGTGTTCTTTAATGTTTAAGTATACTAACCTTCTTTTTCAGATGTTGGTGTTTAATATATGATGTGTAAATGAGAAAATACTTTTTCCTTTTGTCTTATTAGGAATTGACCAATATTATTCCATTCACATTTCAGTTAACAAATAAAATTACATGTTTCTTCCCTACAATGCGGCACTTTAAAATATATAATATCATAAAATATATATTACCACAAATATTTACTTTTGTGGTTAAAAAACCCTTAAACGGTCCTTTTAGTATTATATTTTCAAGACACAATGCCTCATTATTAATTTTAGCCATTGCATTGTAAAATAGATCTCCTGAACTTACTCCCAATATCTAACTGAAAGGTTAAATTCCTAACATGCAATTTTCCATCTATCTATGAAATCATTCAGTGCCTTTCTGTGTTTAGCTTGTTTCACTTGACTGACATGTTCTCTCTACTCTTCCATGTTGCCATCAATGACAAGATTACCTGTCTTTTTAAGCCCATTATTCTACTCTATATACCACATTGTCTTTATCCATTCATTCACTGATAGACCAATAAGTTGATTTCATATACTCTTTTGTGGATAATGCTATTGTCAACATCCTTTGTCCACTCTCTTATCAGAAAATTAAAATGCTTCCAAAACTGAACAAAACAATAAAGTGATTTTTTAACATGTGTGACACCAGCAGAGGGATCAAGAAATATACATTTATGTAAGCATGTGTACAACTAATAGCTATACATATTTATATAGTTTCATATATACAGATGAATATATATTTGTACAGGATGTTTTCTGGCATATACATCTCTATGTGACCTCATCTATAGGGAAACTATCTTTGCAGTACATATTGAATTGCATGCATCTCAGTTTTTCATACTAATAGAAGTGACGGGTTTTGAATTCCACACTTGGAAAGCCTCAAACCATAAACACTGGACCCGTCCATCATTTCCTTTTGTGTGTTCGCCCCTCAATTTCTTAAAATCAAGTTGAAGTAAACTTGGTGCCTGCTGACAAAATGAGCTGCAGTACCTCTGAATATTAATTCTTAGAGAAACAAAGGCTGATGGATTGTTGTGATTTCATCTCATGCAGGGGACTCTGAGCGCTTCATGGCCGTAAGGTTGTGTGCGTTGCTTTCATACACATGGTTTCTGGGAATGTTTACGTAAGCCTGTTTTACACTTGATGATTATATTTTGAACTGTGTATAAATAACTACGTGCCTAGCTATAACTCAATTATAAAATAAGCTCTGCGTATCTTCTGGGAGCTATGTGGAGAGGGAAAGTTCTATAAATATTTAAGTTGGCAGAATCAGAATTTGACGTTTCATAACTCCTAGGGATTTGAACCACTCTTAAAGGTACGCTCCTGATCCCTCATCCTCTTATCCCACACTCTACGTTTTTCTTTTTAGATCAAGTTCATAATCTTGAGTGACAGAATTACATACACAAATGCCAAAGTCAATGATTTAATCAGTTCACTAAGATCAAGTCAGGCCCTACTTTATTATCCAGAAAGTAAAAACTAGCATTTGAATTTCTAAATTGAGCACACATTTTCAAATAGAATTCTCACAGCCACTTGAGAGGTGATATTCTGGCCATATGAGTAAAGTTAAGGTGAATCAAGCTAAATAAATCATTCTGGTTTGATTATCACAAAAGCCATTCCTTACCATTGTCAGTAGTAAGGGGTGTGTCTGTCTGTCTGTCTATCTCTGTTCCTATTTCATCTCCACACTCCTCTGCTGTCGGATAGTTCTGGTTGAAACATGTGAACTTTTTAGAGTTTCTGGGCCACCAGTATAATGGAACAGTGATGAAGTCAGGATCTGTGGCATCACTGACTTTTCTCACTTCCTTATCTAGAGAAGTCAGTAACAGTTGTGTACTGCTCTGCTAAACTGCGGAATGTGTAGTGCTTTGTTCTGATGCAAATAATGAGAAGTGGTTAGTTAAGTCATGATGCACCGTTGTCTCTAGAGCTCTCTGGTTTTGTTTTGTTTTATGAATGATGTTCACCAGCCATTGCCAGAATATCTATTACCTTGAGAATAACATTGGCTGAAAGGAGGGATTATATACCAGAACAAGATTGTAATGCTATTTCAATGTGCTACAAATGAAATGCTTTAGGAGAGCTTACTAGACTTTGTTTCTACTTCTAGTTAAATGTAGGACTCACCAAAGTTCTGAATGGTCCAGAACGGAGAACAAATGTGGATCACCAAAGTTGTCTTGGGAACTTGTAACAGGAGGAGTGCCCGAAACCTCTAGTTAATATCTGAGTATGTACGTGGGTACATAGACATCAGGGCAGTGATTGAAGATAACCTTTGGCATTACTTTCAAGCCAGACATGTGCACCTGTGCCCATAATCATCACCATTTTGTAATAATTTGTTTGAAAGCAAATGCATATGTTACTGCTCATGCTGTCCTAATCATCTCAAGTGAAGGCAAGCACAAATCTTAAACAAAGGGACTTTACAAATGCTGCATTTTCCTTCCTTCTTCCAGATATGCAGCCCCTGATGGGAGATGACTTGTATGTATTTTGTTTTAAAAAAAATTAAGATACTAGTGATAGTCTGATAACCCCAAGCCCATTTTATAGGAAGGAAAATATTTACCCAGTCATTTTTAGAGTTTTCATGTCCCATATAAGCTCCTAAGGGTCTTTAATACACACCCGTTCTAAGGTCCAGTGCATTTTCAATTAAATTTAATAAGCCTATAATGCATTTTGATACAGAATGACCTGGCTCTCTGTCCTCTGAAACTGATTGGAGAGCAAGAAAGAACTTCTTCCTACCCTTTAGTATAATTGAATAGAACCCTTGGGTTTTATGATTTCATTATGTTTGGCAAATTCTGATTTGTTTATATGTTTATGATACTGGTAATATATAATATGTAATAAATAATAATTAAAATCTAGCTTGATAATAGGGAAACATGTAGTTACCAGTTAATAGAATTATCAAAGGAACTTTGTTAAGCATTGCATTCCCAAAACTTAATTAAAGCCAAACTTAAGTTAATAAGACTTGAAAAGTTATAGTTGACACCATATGTAGCAAAAATATCTGTGTTTGTATGTGTGAGATAAAAGACAAAGGGGGGAATCTGCAATAGCCATATTTTGATAACATAATATAAAATTCTTATCAGCCTTCAAAAGCAGTTGCACACATAAACAGGTTGTTACATCAAAGGTCGTTAACATAAAGTGGAGGAAATCATGTGTTTTAGGTACCAACAAATGTTTGTATTTAATTTTTATCCCATTTTATACAGTGGATGAATGCTATATTGGGAGAAGGGCTTCTCTTAACAGCATTATCTAGCTCATTATAAATCAACAGAATATTTTCTTCAAGAAATTATCAAAATTAAAAAATGGTTCACTTTAAATAATTAGATTTTAGGTGTCCCATGCTGTGATTAAGATTGCAATGGGGATACATGCCTTTAATCCCAGCACTCAGTAGGGAGAGGCAGACAGATGTCTGTGAGTTCAAGGCCAGCCTAGTCTACAGAGCTTATCCCAGGACAGGCTCCAAAGCTACAAAGAAACCCTGTCTCAAAAAACAACAACAACAACAACAAAAACCCTATATTTGCCAGGTGATTAGAGATCATTAGCAAATAAACATCCAAACACCTACAAATATACTGAAATACTAATCAAAAATGAATTAAAATAATATGCAAGTTCCCCACTATTGTACTATTATAAGCATAAAAACCTTCAAGCTCATTCTTTATGTATAGTTTGATGATGTATTGAAGTGTTTCATTTCAAGCAATTCAAGGTTCTACACAAGAAGTTGGTGACACCTCCAAAAATGATGGCACTATCTCTTAATAGATGAAATAAAGACAATCATGGGACCAACTCTGTTAACGCGATATGATGACCACTGAGATGAAGGAGTTTTGTAACACCAAGCTGGTTCTACTGTTCATTTTTCATTAGAATCACACGTGTAAGAAAACACTGGTAAATAGGACTAGGTGAATCTTAAGCCCTCCTGGCCATCAGCAGTCACAACTCAGAGAGTGAAAAGACTAGCCACCAAGTAGGAAAGGCTATTTGAGCTACTTACTTCTCCTCATGGGAATTGTGTTTAGGAGGTACGATGAAGACAGCATATCAATAGAAGATGCAAAATAAAGCAAATGAACAGATTTTAACAAATACTCCATAAGAGAGACATCCAAATGGTTGACAGACATAGAAAATACTGATTAACCTTGTTGTCCATTCTTAATAGAAAACCCCATTAAACTAAAATTGGGATCTGAGCAACAACACAATGGCTACTGAGAAAGACTGAGGATGAGGGTGTGAGGGTTTGGAGCTACTGTAACTCTCTGCATTGCTGTTAGCAGCAAAAATTGTTTCCCTGATGTTTATGTTATTTAGTAAGTAGCTATCGGAAAACATGCATGTAGTGATAAAATGTGCATATATGTAGATTAGGCACAGAAGGTCATAATAATATTCAAAGTATTTGTTTATAGCAAGGATAAACTAAAAATAGTGAAATCAATTACATATTGATAGTAGTCAGATGGACAAATAAGCTGGGATCTGACAATGCAATTAGATACTCTGGATTAATTAAAAAATCCTATCACATACAGCAACAGAAATCTTCTAAAGATGTATTGAGCAGAATTGTCAATGCTACAGAATACAGTAGTAAAGACAAGTGACTCCATTTACATACTACACTAACAGATGCACAGAGAAGCTTCTAGACTAGTAGATTGTGGGTCACAGGTGGGGCTTCTCTCATCTGGACTTTTTAATCCTTGTCCAGGGTTGTGATTATGTGAGTGTGTTTAGTGCTTAAAAAATCCCTTGTGCTTAGGACTTAAATGCGCATCTTTAATTGTGAATAACAAGGTTTTAAGAAGCATTCATAAAAAGTATCCCAAAGAATAAGTGAAGATGAATAGTCAAAGTGATTGTTCATTTGTTAAGAGCATTTGCTGTTCTTCCAGTTCAGTTTCCAGCATCCATGTCAGGTGGTTCACAACCACCTGTAACTCCAGTCTGGGGGTTCTAACACCCTCCTCTAGCTTCTTTGGGCACCTATATACACATGACAGACCCAAATATATATAAATAAAAGTAAATATGAGTGTGACCCCAGGGTTTCCATCAAAGTAAAAATTTTATTAGCCTCTCATTAGTTCAAAGAGAAGCAGTGTGGACTGAGGTTTCTGTCCCACCCAGTCCTCCAGCCATTCAGTCCCAAAGAAACACACAATGACCTATATTAATTATAAACTGGTTGGCCTATTAGCTCAGGCTTCTTATTAACTAATT
>LOEQ01003445.1:169225-181161 GCA_001685075.1 Bramus lutescens
TCTATCTATCTATCTATCTATCTATCTATCATCTACCTATCATCTATCTATCTAATCTGTCTATCTATCATCTATTTATCTACCTACCTCCCTCTTTCCCTCCATTCCTTCCTCCTTCTGATTTGTTCCTTGACCCATGTGTTGTCTCTCTCAGTGAGCACTGCTAAGGATTTTAGCCTCACTGGTGCATGTGCAGAGGCTTTACCTGACAGCTCTGGTCAGCACACCGGAGCTCAGGTTGATACACAGTCAGCTGTTATTTCAGCTTGTTGGGTTCAACTACAAACTAATAACTCTCGGGGTATAAAGACCCTGTTATTTCAGGTGGCACTGTCCCTTGTCATGAGTTTTTAGCTTCCCTGACTCACAAAAATGTTCCATAAATGATTTTCCAGTCTCCTGAAATTACATTGTTGGACTCTGCTGAAGCATGGAACTTACAAGCAGGATACATCAGCCCTGTTTCTGATGTGATTCCCTAGTGAGCTACACTATGTTACTAGTAGGACTTTAGATCAGCATTCATGTCTCCCCTAAATATCATAGACCATAATATGGCCACCAAGCAAAGCTGGTGGTAAGTGGGTTCTTTTTTGCATCACTTACTACTGACAAGCAATTCATTGACCTTAGCAAAGTGCTGGTGTCTTCACTTAAGGAGCATTAATAATAAGTGACGTTTATTATTAATATTTTGAATTAAATGATCTAACATGCCATTGCTATGGTCACTATACCTGCATAAGGCGGTGCTTGGACTCATGGTAATCTGTCCTTAGGCAACATGTGTACAAGTGTGTGCACCTTCCCTAGTTCACTGAGTTGACTTACTAGGTAAACACCTGTCATTCTCCTTCTCTCCCAAACTTTCCCTCTGCCTTCATTCTTATATTTCCTCCTTCTTTTTGAACTAAGGCTATAAAGCCGTAGCCAGTTAGTCTTGAACATACAGATTTGAGGACGCTGAGCTAGTGTATCATCCCAGGAAGAGAAGACTAGAGGGATGGAGAGGAAAAGATTCCCACATAAACTTTCCTAAAACTTTAGACAAAGTTAATTAGGGTCTACTACAGAGCTCAATTGAGAATGACCTCTCTCCCATACACAGAGCCTAAGATTAGCTCCCCAGCATCAGAGAGAAACAAAGAGTTAGTGCAAGGACTGTGCCCATGACTATCTGCAGTACCCCATGTCCTAGAGCTGGTTCCCACCAATTCAGCAGCTCTGCTCACTGTCTCCACTGAAGCCCATTTTCAGGGCTCCTATGTTGCCAGCTTGAAATCAGCCAACCAATTACACCATAGACATGAGCAAACATGACAACTCAAGGCTTAATTTTTAACAATTTATTTATTTTATTCACATGGATATGTGTGTGGGAATGGCCATGTGTTTATGGGTGTCTGCAGAGGCCAGAAGAGGCCATTAGATTCCGTCAAAGTGGGCATAATAAGGGTTGTGAACCTCTTAACAAGGGTGCTGAGAAATGAACTTGGGTCCTCTGCAAGAGCATCAAGCATTCTTAATTGAGCCATCTCTCCAGCTCATTAAGGATTATATTTTTAAGTACTAGTGGGTTTAGCATTTGGCTGCATACCACTGCCTCCAACAAACTGATATATTACTCATATATATATTCTAAATTCCTGTGTATTCATGTCATGTATCTTTAAAGAATTATAGAAATTTCTTAATTTATTTTAGTTGGAATTTACAATTCTTTTTACCCAGGATAACTTCACACTCGGTTGTAAATACCTCTGCTACATTGCTGGTGAAATAAATAGACTTAGAAAATTTGATCTAGTTGGAATTGGATGCTTAAAAGTGCTTGCAGTGTGCTGTAGCTCAGCCCTATTCTTTCACAGATGAGGGAACTGATAGCAAGAAATGGGTCAGGATTGTCTAAGATCATATGCTCAGGAAAGGAAATTCATGAAGGAGAATTCAATTCTGGGGGAAATCAAAGAAGGCATCAAGAACATCAAGGAACACAGATTCAAGGCTAAGAAATAAGACAGAGAGAGAGAAGACTAGGGTCCTGGCAAACTTATTAAATAAATCTAAAAAAAGATCCATATATAAGTAGCTCTGATACACAATAAAGGAGGGTATTATTGTTTCAAGGGGAAAAAAAGAAATTATTGGAAAGAATTACCAATGTCCCGTTAATGTTATGACAGTACTAGAGTATTTATTCATTAATGTATGTGAGCAAATTGATACATCTAACAATTAAATATAAAATTGATTAACTTAGAATGCAATTGCAGGACTAATTATTTATTTAATGCAAATGATGTTTTGTGTGATGAAAACTGCTAACAGTAAAGGAAGATATTATNTTTTTTTTTTTGAGTCATACAAAATAGCCAGAGATGAGAAAAAGAGCTCCTATATTTAGAAAGTAGTAAAGGAATGGAAGGATGATTTTATGGTAGGAACATTCATGGAATATAAAACAGGTTTATTCCTGATTTAAAATATAGACCACTTGAGACTAGAATTGGTTTAAATTGTCTGTGCTTACTTTATTATACACAAATTCTCAGCAAGATAGTATCATGTCAATCATCACGCAACAAAACAAAACAAAAAAATAGCTATTTGGTTTTTGTCAGTGCTTCACAAAATAATTGATGCGCCGTTCATCTGAGCTTGAACTATCAGAAGAGATGTCTATGTTTTTCTTGACAGGAGTGAAGACATTTGGAAATACTACTTGATTCTTAAAGGTCATTGCATAGCTAATCTCCTTTACGTAAAGAGTGGGCAAACTCACTTCTGCTTTGTAAGTCAATATGCTAAATGTACAATATGCAATTAGTAGTCTTTGAGTAGGTAATCTTCTTTGTTTATAGCCTCCCAATGAATACGGAGTTGAGCAGAGGAAAGTTTAGCGTACCACACTCAAGCATTCTTACCCTGTCTTCTTATGTAAAAGTCTTTTTTTAACTCAGTAATGTTACAAGTAGCTTATGTAAAGTTGTTTTAGCCAAATTCAAAATAACCAAACAAAATCATCTCTGCAGTGCTTACTTCAAAACCTAAGTTCTTTGGTTTGTGTACCTTCAATGGCAAATTTTCTTCACGCAAATTAGAAAAGTTGGATGAGAAAAAATTAGAAGAGAACCCTGTTGGGCATGATGTAAGTCTAAGTTTCCACTCTACTTGCTTGCTCCCGAGACAGAATCTTTTTGGTTAGCACATAATTTGGAGGGGGCTCTCAAACGGTAGTCCCTGAACAACAGCAACATTTGGCAACCAAATTCTTGGGCTGTATTCCAAGACTAGTAAACTTTAAGTCAGGGAAAGATATCAGTTTTAACAACTATAATGCACACTGAAGCTTGGGAACTTAGGGGGAAAGATCATAAAGATGACTGCACAAAAATAGAAACATCCAGCCTGGCAATGGTTGTGCACGCCTTTAATCCTAGCACTCAAGAGGCAGAGGCAGGTGGATCCCTCTGAGTTCAAGGCCAGCCCGGTCTACAAAGTGAGTTCCAGGACAGGATCCCAAGCTACACAGAGAAACCCTGTCTCAATAAAGCATTAAAAAAAAGACATCCATAACCCCTCCCCCACCACTAAGAACAGGTGGGACCATTCATTTTGTTAGTACAGCACAGCTCATGAATGGTTACATTTCATATGAAATCACTACATTTTATAAGTTTATTTCCCTTCAGTTGATGATTATTTTGATAATCAAATAGGGATAAGATCTGGGGAAGAAGGAAAAATATGCCAAAGCAAGAAGTAGAAAGAGGTGAGACCTTGACAAATATTCAGGAGAAAATGACATCCCTGAGGATGCCTGGGAGGGACATAGAGAAGCGCAAAGGTCAACAACCTTGCCACAACCTCAGCTGCAGGTCAGGGTCATTGCCAACCATCCAGCTCCTGGCTGTCCTTTGGTCCCACTACTCTCCTCATGATCAACTGCTCTGGAAATTAAGCTAATTTGAGTTGCCAACATCTGTGTTCCAATGTTGTAGCCACTCACTAAACCTTGCCATTTCTTCTTTGAAAGATTCCCCCAGGCACCTTTGCTTGCTTGTATTGTAAGCACTACTTAGCCTTGCTTCCTAACCCTAGGAGACAGCGTCCAAGGCTTGGTGCATTATATGTTTGAAGACCATAAACATGGTTCTCTTTGACATTTTTCTGCTTTGAAAAATTTATAGGGAAAAATCATTTATGGGAATCCAAGTAAAGAGTAGATAGGAAATCTTTATAATTTGCCACTTTTCCTGTAAAGTTAAAATTACTTCAAAATAAAGGTTTCAGGTTCCAGGTGCCCTACGTTGTATAGCATTTCCTTTCTGCCTCCTTTTGGCTGCTAGGCAGGACTTCTCTTATGAAATCCCAAGATCCCCTTCTCCATACTTACTTCGCATCATTCAATAAGCATCTAATTATTCAGCCCATATATGCAGAATATTCCTGTGAGCATTTCCTAGTCACATGGCAATGTCAATAGAGATCTTCCTAGTAATGGTGCACTGTTCTAGCCCTATGTGTTTCTGTATTTTCTGTCCTTTCTCTTGCTTTTGTTTTCTATTTTTGTTCTATCATGCTCAGACAGAAAACAAATCTTTCCAGGTTTGGTTTTGTTTTGTTTTATGCTTTGAGTCCTAAAGTATGGCCTATCTCAGCAAAAGTTCTATGCACTACTGAAAAGAATGCATCTTCTCCAGCCTTTTAGTGGGGTAAACTGCAATTGTCTACTAATCCGACTCAAAGGATAACGGCACCTAACGCAATTTTGTTTTCTAAATGACCTGTTGGTGAAATAGCATATTGTGTTCATCCACTATTCCTGCACTGATGTGGATCTGCTCCCTTCCATCTAGTAGTATTTGCTTCAGGAAATTGGTTCCTCTGCAAGAGCAGCAAGCATTCTTAGCTGAGCCATCTCTCCAGCTTATTAAGGATTATTTTTTTAAGTACTAGTGGGTTCGCATTTGCCTGCACACTATTGCCTCCAATAAACTCATATTTTGGTAAGTTGCTGAATATATATATATATATATACACTAAATTCCTGTGTATTCGTGTATCTTTAAAGAAATATACAAATTTTTAAATTTATTTTAGTTGGAATTTACAGTTCTTTTTACCCAGGATAACTTTAAACTGGGGTGTAATTGATTTGCTGTTATTTGGTGCATATAGGTTAATCTTTGCTATATCCTGTTGATGGGTTGTCCCCTTCATCAGAATGAAACAACCTTCTTTAACTCTTGAAGAAAAAATATCTTGTTCATATTTTCTTACTACTTCATCATTGTATGATATTCTAATTTATTGATCTTGCCCTCAAGACCTGATATCTGTCTCCTACTTGATCTGCTGTATTGGTTGGTAAGGCTTTGCCATGACTACTTAATTTGATTTATTGAACTTTCATGTCTAAGATTTCAGCTTCATATTTTCAGTATTTTTATATCATTATTGAATTCCTTCATCATACTTGTATTAACTTTCATGTTCTGTTCAACTATTTGTTTTTATTGTCTTTTAATTCATCCAGGAATTTTTGCACCCTTTGATTTCATAGAACATTTTTCACAATTGCCTTACAATTATTCATTTGAATGCCTTGTCTGAGATTCCAATCAAGTTCACTCTTATGGTAATCCATTACTGTTGAACTTACCATTTTTGGAGGCTTTGTGCTGTCTTGGTTATTTTTAATTTTTTGCATTGGGCGTTGTATGCTGAGAATTAGATCAATGTTTGATTTTTCCTTTAGCATCATATTAGTTCAGCTGAAGTATTTTCATAGTTGTGGGGGACTATATAGTAAGGCTGAAGTGTCATCTCCCCTAACCAGACAGAGTGCACACCTCAGTTGTTAAGTCTCTGTCCGTGTGATTGCCACTCCAGCGGAGAGCTTCGGTATTCTTCTGAGAGTAGAATGCTAATCATAAAACAGCCACTAATAATAGATGCAGACCTGCTATGTAAATGCAGG
This sequence comes from Bramus lutescens, assembly GCA_001685075.1. Lineage (NCBI taxonomy): Eukaryota > Metazoa > Chordata > Mammalia > Rodentia > Cricetidae > Bramus > Bramus lutescens. The sequence continues at coordinate 175,209 of LOEQ01003445.1, forward strand.
AATGGTGAATTAAAAGCTGTGTCTCTTCAGCTCTAATAACTTGGGAGTAATAAAGGCGCGATTGTCATGTAAAATATTTGTACTAACCTAGTAGTTGCAAAGGGCAGGAATAAATTGAAAATAAGATGAATAAGACTAGGAATTAGTACTGAACAACACAGAAAAGCAGAGGAAAAATAAATAGAAAGCTGGGTTTAGTATATTGTTAGCATAAACAGAATTTTAAAGCAACTAAAATGTTAGATACTTATAGTTATGTTGTTAAAAAAATAAGGATGAAGCTACTTAAAATGAGAAAATATATGGGTTGTGGTTAAGAAAAATAGTAGTGAACACAATGGATAAGGTGTAAAAATAGATGGAGTAATCCTAACACCTTAGTAACAAAAAAAACTAACACAAAACAAGCATTTTTGCAAAAGTGAAAACTAAACAATAAAAGTATAACCAATGTGGCATAGAGGTAAAATTATAATGTAATATATTATCAGCCACTCTCTTACATGCTGGGTTGGATATTGGATCCCCTGCCTCAAAGGTTTTATGACCTCTAATCCCAGCACTCAGGAGGCAGAGGCAGGCAGATCTCTGTGAGTTTGAAGCCAGCCTGATCTACAGAGCAAGTTTCAGAACAGCTTCCAAAGCTACAGAGGAACCATGTCTCAAAAAAAAAAAAAAGAGAGAGAGAAAAAGAAAGCAGTAATGTCTTTATCTTTGCTATCTAAGATTAAATAATCTTTCAAGGTTAATAACTAATATGAAAAGGCAGCAATATAAAAGGACCTATAAAAATGTTTGATAAACATCAAAAAGAAGATATTTCAAATCAAATTTAAAATATATTTATTTAATACAACATCCCTTCATGATAAAGGTCTTGGAGAGAGCAGGGATACAAGGAACATACCTAAGCATAATAAAGGCAATATACATCAAGCCAACATTAAACTAAATGGAAAGAAACTCAGTGATTCCACTGAAATCAGAAACAAGACAAGGTTGTCTACTCTCTCCATATTGATTCAATATGGTACTTGAGGTTTTAGCTAAAGCAATAAGACAACAAAAGGAGATCATGGGGATACAAATCAGAAAAGAAGAAGGCAAATTTTCACTATTTTATGATGATATGATAGTTAACATAAGGGACCCCAAAAATTCTATGAAGAAATTCCTACAACTCATAAACACCTTTAGTGATGTATCAATAAACGCCTCTACAAACATCCGATTTTTGACAAAGAAGCAAAAATTATAAAATGGAAAAAAAGAAAGCACATTCAACAAATGGTGCTGGCATAACTGGATATCAACACATAGAAGAAAGAAAATAGATCAATACACTATCACCATGCCCAAAACTCAAGTACAAATGGATTAAAGACCTCAGCATCAAACCAACCACACAGAACCTCATTGAAAAGAAAGTGGGAAGTACACTTGAACACATTAGCACAGGAGACCACATCTTAAATATAAGCCCAGAAGCACAGACACCAAGAGTAACAATTAATAAATGGGACCTCTTGATAAAGCTTTTGTAAAGCAAAGTACACAGCCAACAAGACAACACAGTAGCATATAGAATGGGAAAAGATCTTCACTAACCCCACATCAGGCAGAGGGCTGATCTCCAAAATATACAAAGCACTCAAGAAATTGGTCAACAAAAGAACAAATAATCCAATAAAAAATGAATTACACACCTAAACAGAGAACTCTTAACAGATGAATCTAAAATTACTGAAAGACACTTAAGGAAATGTTCAGCATCCTTAGCTATCAGAGAAATGCAAATCAAAACAACTCTGAGATTCCATCTTACACCTGTAAGAATGGCCAACTTCAAAAACACTGATGACAACTTATGCTGGGCAGGATGTGGGGTAAAGAGAACACTCCTGCATTGCTGGTGGAGTATAAACTGGTACTGGTACAGCCACTTTGAAAATCAGTATTGTGATTTCTCAGAAAATTAGGAAACAACCTACCTCAAGATCCAGTAATACCACTTTTGGGTATATACTCAAAAGGTGCTCAGTAATACCTAACAAGGATGTGCTCAACTATATTTTATAATAGCATTATTTGCCATATCCAGAATCTGGAAACAACCTAAATGTCCCTCAACCGAAGAATGCATAAAGAAGATGTGGTACATTTACACAATGGAGTACTACACAGTGAAAAAAATAACGATATCTTGAAATTTGTGAGCAAATAGATGGATCTAGAAAACATATTGAGTGAGAAAAACAAATATAATATGTATTCATACATAAATGCCATTTAGACATAAAGCAAAGAATAGCATCCTACAATTCAAAATCCCAGAGAAACTAGACAACAAATAGGACCCTAAAAGAGACATACATAGATCTAATTCACACAGGAAGTAGAAAAAGAAAGGATCTCCTGAGTAAATTAAGAATGTGTGGCTCATGGAAGAGGATAGAAGGGAAAGGGGAGGAAAAGAGGAGAATGGAGAAAAATATATAGCTCAATAAAAAACAATAAAAATATATTTATTTATTTTAATTTGTGTATGGGTGCTTTGCCAGCTAGTATGTCTATACACAACATGTGACATATTTGGCTATGTATTAAAAGAGTGCCCTAACTCTTCCCCAGTAAAAATGGGCAGCAATGAATGAACCATATAAAAGAAAACATCACTGTGTTATGTAATAAACACTCAGTATTGATTCGGGTTTTTTGCAACATTATCACATTTCCTTGTGAAAAATCACATAACTCCCAGTCTCGGAATCTAAGAATATCCAGCACAAGGAAATCAATACAGTAGATGTTATTCGTATTATATTTTATTATATTGGTTTTTTAATGAGGTTTAATCCTTTAATAATATGAACAAAAATCATCAGCAAAGTTATTCATAGACGTTAGCATCTGTACTTCTCCAGTGGCACTGTATTATCACCCTCATTCCATTTAGAATGTCCTGCTTGTGAAGATTGCCAGTGAGTATAAAAGTCAGGTCACCCACTAGCAGGAAGGAACCAGGGTACATTAAGTTACTAAAGGATGGTGAACCATTTCGAAATATCTTTTCCTTCATTCATAATAAGCTAAGCTAGAAAGTTTTAAACAACAGTAAAGGAGATACAATTTGGCTATCAAAGACAGTAAGAAGCTCTAAGGTTGTTATCTGATGCCAACATAAAAGTCTTTAAGGAAATTCCACATGCCTTTTCAAATGAGAAGTGGAAGTCATGTGAAGATGTGTATTTTCACAGCCTTCGCTGTGACTCAGCCTCAAAAATATCACTGTAACTGTAAGAATAACGGAAGTAAAAACTGCAGAATTGAAAATAAAGGCTGAGCAATCATAATAAAATTAAATTCACTACAGAAGCTTTACTGTACAAATTATGCATATGAACATGCATGATGCTGTTCACTCTTTGAGCATCATTGCTCACATTTTATTTAGCAAAAGAAAATAAACTTCAGTTCCTTTTGTCCATTTAGTTAGAACCTTGTTCTGCCAGTGTGTCTAATCTTAAAAATCAGATAGTAAGAACTTAGTCATTCAATTTAATTCTGTATTATACTCTGTTGATCTGCCATATGACAATCCCACTTATTAAAGCAAGAGCAATTTGAAGAAAAATGAGCTAGCTCTGCTTTAAGAAAACCTATCCGAAATAAAATGAAGTGGAGATTGCCACCAACCACTACAGTACTTGTTACACACCTCCATAATTTCCAGACACATTCACATCTAGATGTCTGTTTGGGTTTTGGACAGGATAGCCATATGCATGATGGCTATAAATCTTTTATAAGCTGAATACATACTGGAATAAATTTCTTGATGGCAGAAGTTATGACTTACTTAGATTTTAATCTTGCCTCCTTGAAACCTAGAATTTTTGCATAATAACTGATCAGCATAAAAATGAGGAAATAAAATACCCAAAGGTTATATACATATCACTTCGTAGTGTTTTATTAAATAGAGTTCCTGGAAATAGAGCTTTTTGCCATAGCTGTGTACTGGACTTGTCTAAGGAGCCTTTAAGCATACAAGTTCCTGGATTCCTCCTAATGAAATCTTCCCCTTATTGTCCCAAGCACAGGTGATATTTGAGCACCTTAGTGATGGACAAGAGCAGCTAAGTTTGAGAGAGACATCAAATTTCATGTGTTTCTCACAAATGATAAATTCATTTCAGTTTTAAGCTAGAGACGTAAAAATACATATAGAAAAACACACGGTTTCTGTGTCTTCTTTTCCCAAAAAAGGACACTGAGCCCAAGGCATATTAAATTACTTCTCTAATAATAAACATCTATAGATGTCAACACTAAGATTGAAATTCAGTCCTTCCCTGGTCCAGTGTTTATTTTCCCATACAACACTGCTTCGTTTCTCTCATCATCTTAGAGGTGTTTTCTGGAAAAAGAAATAAAAATTGCTTCAAACTATAATGTGTTTCCCTGCTCAGGTTCAATTCCAAACACAACTTTAGAAATCAAAGGCAAAAGACATTTCATTATTTTCTGTGTTCAATGCCGAACATAATCCTCCTGAGTACTGTGGCTTGTATAGTGTAATTAGGTGACCTGATGGAAAATAAAAAATTTAATATGTGATGTGATATACAACCCTGGACATGCATACAAAGCTGGTAAGAGACTGATTTGATTTTAAATTCATTGGATGTTATAGATGACAGGCAAAGTGATGAATGTCCCACAGCCCTGCCTTGCCTGATTGTGTCATAACGTTAAGCTCTCCTATGCATAATTGTCATTTGGCAACCTTAATAATGAGAAGGACAACCAGTCATGTTAGTAGTTATCCACCATAATTCTGCTTCGTTTAATAGTGCGAGAAAGGGGGAAATAATTAGCTGACCTGATCCTTCTTAGCCATTAAATAGCTTTCCAATTAAAAAATGGAGTTGAATTTTTATTACCTCTTGACTTTGACTGTTGGTATTATGGGAATGCCTGAGTATTTTCTTTTTGTTAACCAGTGTCTTGTAATATTTTATTGTAGTAACTGCAATTTCTCTCATAGAAACTATCAAATATATATGCAAAGATAATTTTAGTTCATTAAAATGAAAAGCTAGATGTTGAAAATGGGAAAAAAGAAAATTGATTTAAAGTTACATTATGGAGGAAATTAGTTTTATCCAATTGCATTGCTTTTATTTGTGCAGGATAATTGATTCTGAAAAATTAGTTGCTCATTAAGAATACTAACTCCAAATCAATTGTTGTGTTTGTGTGCTTTTAAATATAGTTTTTACCATATGGAAAATTTATGGAATCATTGGCATTTAATTTCATTCATTTGTTCTGGAGTGAAAAAGTCCGGGTCAGTAATGACACTACCCCTTATGAACACAACTAGATTGGTAGGTAAACCCAAAGGATGCTGCAAAGGTTTTCCATGTTAATATGGATGTGCAGTGGGAACGAGATGAATGAACTATGTTCTATTAACTAACTCAGTGTGGGCATGACCCATTCTGGCTAATAAAGGGGATTCCTCTCTGCCTACTGCAGAACATCTGTGGTTCTCTGTGAGTGATTTGGAGATAGAATGAGTTAATGACTTTCTGAAAATTGATTCTCCAAAAACACCCACTGAGAATCAGGCTCTGACGAAGTCTTCTGAAGAATATGAGGTATTTCTGTATAACACTTTGTTACTATGACAATGTGTTGATGACCAATACATAACAGACAGCATGAACCTGCATCACGGGACAAAAGGTCATCCTTTCACAAGTGTCAAACGATTGGTAACTTTGAGTCCAATCAAATTTTTATTTTACTTCTGAACTCAGCACTTTACCAACTGAGCATCTCCCCAACTCAAATCGTGTGTGTGTGTGTGTGTGTGTGTGTGTGTGTGTGTATAGATAGATGATAGATAGATGGATGGATAGATAGATAGATAGATAGATAGATA
>LOEQ01003445.1:181181-192659 GCA_001685075.1 Bramus lutescens
GATAGATAGATAGATAGATAGATAGATAGATAGATAGATAGATAGATGGAAAATGGATAGATGAATTTTAAATTTGTTTATTATTGAGATTATAATATTATTATATAATTTCTTTTCACTTTCCTCCCTCCAAATCATCCCATATACCCCACACTCCTTGCTCTCTTTCAAATTCACCGCCTCTTTTCTCATTAATTATTGTTGCATTCATACGCATATATACTTACATATTCCTAAATATAACCTCTTCAGCTTCATAATGTTACTTGTATGCATGTTTTCAGGGCTGACCATTTGATTGGATATAGTTGGTGTGCTCTTCCCTGAGGGAGGCTGTTTCTCCCATTCTCACCATTCCTTAGTTGCCTGCAGGTCTTTGAGTGACATTGAAGCCTTGTGGGCTTTCTCTTGGCCATTTTCTGCCAACTTTGGAATGTCTCTTGGTGTCATTCTTGTTTGGCTCATGTTTAGGTAGTCATGTTGGTAAGATCTTACCTTGATACAGTTTCTGACATTGCTAGGAAACATGATCTTACGGCAAGCTCCCTGATCTTCTGGCTCTTACAAAACCCCTCTTCTGCAACGTTACCTGAGCCTTAGGCGTAGGAGTTGTTTGTGGATGTGTCCTTGGGAATGGGGTCAGCAACTCTGTGTTGATTGGTTGTGGTTTTCCGTAATGGCTTCTGTCTGTTGTAAAGAGAATTTTCCTTGATGAGGAGTGAGGACTCCACTTATATGGGTATAAGGACAACTGCTCAAAATGTAGTTAGGAGTTAGGTTGTTTTGGTAAAGTGGTGACTGTAGTTTCTTCTCCAAGATCCATGACTTCACTAGCCCCAGGAAATTGGCTAGATTTCTAGTACCAAGTATGGTTTTCCTTTTACGAAGTGGGTCTTAAGTTTAGTTGGAAAGCTATTGGTTAAGCCTGCCAAGGTGTGCATACCACTACTGTACCATTATAGTTATTGTGCCATGCTGGTCATTTTTATGGTTCATAGGCCTCATGACTGTTAGCTGCTTTTGGCCTGTGGACGCTTGCATGGTACTTTCTGGTACTTTCTAATACTCAGGGAGAGGCATTCCGGTCAATTCAGCTCAGGGGCCCCAGAGCCATGTGTCTGAAGTACATGATGTCCTCCTTAACCATAGCGACTTCCACCTCTTGGGGGTGGCAACAAAGAGAGTAGCAATACTCTGTAATGTTTTCGGAGTCTCGCATACCACCTTGACCAACAACATAACCCCTTATCCCAGCAATGGTCCCTTTCTAGGTTTTTTCCAACCAACACATTTTTAACAAAATTGTCCATTGTCTGCACTGTTAATAGTTCTACATCTGTAATGTTTACATAATTCCAATAAAGTCAATAAGGATAATTTTGAGCATGCAAAATCTTTTAAATTTTTTTCAGTAGTTCCAACTTTTTTTTTTTTGCTCTTACTAAGATTGCTTATATCTGTGCTGTGGATTTCTGTGGAAAATCCATTCCTTATTAACCCAAGAGATACATCTCTATTCTCAGTTAGGGAGCCCAATGGTCTCAGGATCACTGACCAAGTGGCCACAGGCATCATTGCAGGTATCAGGCTGCAACCCTGCCGTACGCACAAACTGCATGTTCTGCTCTATAGTCTGCAGACAGTGCCTTGATCCTTTGCACCAGTTTCATTGACCAGCTAAGACTTGCCCAGAGTTTCACACTATGGTCTGGTTAGTTTTGCAATAGGCAACTTCTGAATAAGAATGCATTATGTAACGGCCATTGCCTTTTCTGTCGTTACAAAGCATTTACATCCGCATCAGTGAAGACCATCTAGCATTCAGACAAGTCAACTGAAAATTTTCCTTCCGCTATAATTTTACATCGACTCAAAACAGAGCCCTAAATTGCTAAGTAGTAGTGATGCCCCTGTGTGATGACATCAAGTCTTTATGTGTGATAGTCTGATAATGAAAATTGCCTGTTCATCAACTAATTTTATAGATTTATGTTTATGCATATTATATATGTGTAATTATGTTCAATAGGTTTACATAAACATTTAGCGTGTGTTAAATTCACATTTAAACCAGCTTTATTTTATATGCTGAAGCAATCATGATTGTTTCTATTATCTATCCTTACTCCCTTTTAATTCTTTGGTATGGCAATGGTTTTTGTACGGAGATTATTCTGCTAAAGGAATATAAATAGATACATGAGTGAACTCTTTTAAATCCTGAGCTCGTGGATCAATACCTAATTATTTATTATGTTCATCTGGGATTTCTTAGCAAACAAAGCCAAGATTGCAATTCAGGAGTTTAAAATAAACTGGAATAAATGATTAGAAAGAACAATAAAGGAGCTAGGCAATGATAAATAAAACCAGAAAATTTTTTTCTCTTGGCTTTAAAGTGTGATATTGTACTATATCGCTTTGTATTAGTTACATTGATTGTTCATAATTTCTATGACATTCATTTTAAATGCTTAAAAAGAAAAGGAATGAAGCTTTATTTTTTGGAAAAATGCATTAAATCATCTATTTTTCAGAATAGATTAATCTTCAAGCATTTGCCCAGAAATGTCTTATAAATGACAACCAGGTCCTCATTTCAGCTAGCATTTTAGATCCTATTAAAAGTTTCTCATTATAACAAGTTTGCATACCCTTTTCCCGGTAATGGCAACCTGCCCACCTTCCTGTGACTTTGCCCTGTTCTGCAGCACCCAGCTTCTTCAGCCTCCTGACCCCTGTCAGCCCCAGCTGGGTTTCATCAGTAACCATGGGTTGGGAAGATACGGAAGATGAGACAAATTACCTTTAGAAACCTTTGATTTAGCAGAGCCAGCCTACAGAAGGGCACATTTCTGAATAGGCACAGAGCATTCCCCCACTGAGCTATTCTGCAAGTTACCCCTTGACTTTTTCCAGAAAATACTTGTGTGGGGGACAAATAGGAGCTCAGAGAGAGAAAGTTCTTGGTGGTTTGCACTAGGGAAAAAATGTAACCACTAAAATGTCTCGTGTACCCAGTGTTTTCTATTGACAATGTTAGTGTTTTAGGTGGGTCCACTAATTTTATCCCAGCAGTAATCTTTTAAGATTACTGTGACTCTTTATTTTCAATGGGTCTTGGGGAAATTAAGTGCCCAGTAGTAAGACAGCCAAAGTGTAGTTTGTATTCCTAGTTGCCACGGAAGTGAGCAAATGCAGTCTATGTCTTATTTACTAAAAACAAACCATTTTTTAAAAAATGAGACTTTTAAGATCCTAACTGCCCACGCTTACTCAGGATAGCGTTCTGATCACCATTCTGTCATACTTGTTATGTTTTTACATGTGCAAGTCGTGATAGCTTGTCAACTATTATTGAAGCCATATGGATTGAGACCACTTCTTTTATGAGTTTTCTAATTCTGTGCTGAAAAATAAAAAGGGAAGAGCACATCAGACTTTGCTTCCATGAGCCACTTTCTCTTTCTATGGATCCTTAGATTTATACACACACATACACACACATACACACACACACATACCATGGACTTATTGCCACATCGATAACCAAAGGATATTAGACTACATAATTGTCTCATTTCCCACAGATACCCATGTTTCTGTGTTTTTTTTTTCCGGTTGATGTATGACAGGATAGCATATGGAAGAGACTGAAATTTTGGTTGTTTTCATATACACAAGAATAGCACAGATGGTTTTCCAAACTCCTAAGTTCTTAATTCTCCATATCCCTACACAATGCTACTTTTTCGAGGTCAGTGTCATCCCCAGCGTAGTGGGAAAGTTGTTCCATAATCTGAAGTAACAAGGTTTTGAATTTGATTCTGTTCCATCTGATTTGACCAATGATTTTAGGTAATTTCTATTGGTTAAGTCGATGACACTGGTTTTTATGAAATTATGAAGTATTCAAAATTCTTCAAAGGCAGGAGTAACAAAATAAGTTCAGCAAATTAAACCTTGTTTGTTGGCAAGTAAAAATTTGCACAAACCACATTTGGTTTATGACATTTTAGTTGGCACTGACAATATTTAACAATATAGGGATGCTGTTTGAACAATAAAGTCTTAGGCTTCAAACAGGTAGATTAGCCTACAAGCAGAGTGGTAATGTCTCCATGATTTCTCCCGTACTTCCAACTTGACGGATTAAAACAAAAATACTTTGTAGATGGCAGCACATCTAAAAATAGCTGCCACCAATGGCATGGAATGTCCACATGTCTACACCAGATCTTTACTATCTGAGATCTCGGTGACCGTAGCCATCTTTTATTAAAATACTGGACATGGAAAACATAGAAATGCCATAATCATGCTACAGAATCATTCTTACAGCCATGAATGAATGAATGAATGAGGATAGGACCAAAGCAAGGATGTCTTGAAGAAGACAAGTGACATACTATTGGTTCTTGAGAGCATCCTTTAAAGCCAAATTTATCCCTGTGAAGTTTGTGGTCTAGTTTGTGAGTCTAGTGCCTATTCCTGTCTATCCTTTGAGGGCCTATGCAACAAGCTCCTCTGCATCGTGAAGGGTGATGAGCTAGCAAACTGGCCCCCCATATCACCGAAACTCCTTTTGAGATATAGATACAGAATCCGCAGTTTGGTCTTCTCTTACTTGGCATTTTCATCTCAAGGGTGCAGTGTTAATTTCTAAGTATTCTTCTATTGGTGTATTACTTAAAGTTACTAGGTACCCTTTCCCTAGAAAAGTTTATAGTGGGTCACGTGATGTTTAGTTCACTTTCAAGTAATGCCAAAACTCCATGGAAAAGAGTGTTGTGAACCATCTGCTTGAAACTAAAAACAATTTTGCTAAAATTGGAGGAAATAGTGGTGTTTGGTTTCTCCACTCGGCATAGTACTTGAAGTCTAGCTAGCTAGTGTAATGCAGCAAGAGATGGAAATAAAAGAGACATGAAAGAAAATGTGGATGTTAAAGTATTCCTGTACAAGAGACCCTTGAAATAAAAAGTATCTCCCACCCAGAATGACATGCACTGATAGACAAAGGTCAACAATCAAACTTCACCTGTATCTGAAATGAATATCTTTTATTCTATATTACAACTCTGCAGTGGATGGCTGTGCCTTGATCTGAATTGCTAACAGATTTGCCTTTGTGGAAGTATGTGACTTGTTGGCAGCTAATGAATGGCTCTTTGTTACTCTGTTAAGAGGCAGCTCTTTTCCAGTGGAGTAGGTCTTCCTTGATATGCAGCACTTCCTGGGCATACAATTAATAAGAACATGTAGAGAAATTTTATACCTTAGAAGAGCTTGGTCTACGATGCTTAAATATTAGGCAGTAGCTTAGCAACAAAAATAATTCATCTGAATTCTGTTGCTGCATTGTTGACAGAGTGTAACAACTTCTTTCAACCATTATAGTAATGCCATTGTGATTATGACCTTCACTTTCCAGTTGTATGGACTAGCGGGTCTCTTTGTAGCTAGATTTTCTTAAAATCTCTCAAACAACATGTGTTCTCCATGTGAGCACTAAGAAATCAATGACTGGCTGAAAGAAAGGGGACATTGTGGTGATTTTATACTTTCCAAACCTGCATAAGATTTCGAAATTGGGTTCCTTCCATTAAAAAGAGTCTATCTCCTACCTCTAAATTAGCACAGCTGAGAAGTTTGGCATCACGGATCTCATTTACCTTATTAAAAGCTACTTAATGAAGCTTATAAAAACTGCTTAGAAACACAGTGGCTTAACGATTGTGTTCTGTGTCCTTGGTCTGTAGATAATCCTTAAAATCTTTACTAAGATGTTTCACAGCTGCGGTTTGTGTCTCACCAAATAATTAGATTTTTCTTTGAAGCATAGTTACATACATACGCTGTATACCATCCAATAATTGACAGCAGTATCCTAAGTTCCATTAAAATGCAGAAATGGTGTGTGTGTGTGTGTGTGTGTTAGTGTTCACCCAAATGGTTCTTTCATTTGCTTCCTGAATAACTAAACTGTTTTCTTAATTAATGGTTGATGTAGAAGGGCCCAGCCCACTATGGGCAGTGCTACCTTTGGGCAGGTGGTAGTGGGTTATATAAGAGAGCATGTTGGGCAAGCTACACAGAACAAGCCAATAGGAAGTATTTCTTCATTGTCTCTACTTGAGTTCCTGCTTCGAGTTCCTGCCCTGACTCCCCCCTACACACGCGCACGCACACACACTATGCGTTGTAACTTATAATATGAAATGAACCTTTCCTTCCTCTAGTTGGTTTTGGTCATAGAGTTTATCACAGTAACAAAGAAACCCTAATGTGTCTTCAGGAGCATCTCTTTGTTTGCAGCAATATTTTAGCAATGAATTTCTATTTGCTTATTAATTAATATATATTATCTGATTTTAATAGAAATGTCCGAGGTTCAGGGGAGAAACCTGCTTGTCTTTATCCTATCAGCTGTTCTGAATCCCAAACTGTTTGCTTAGAAATACTGCATTCTTCCTTCTGGCATCTTCTGTGGCCTAATTCAACTGCATTTGTTTGCCTGTAGGAATGTCATTTTCTTGCAGTGTTGCTTGTTTGAAAGATGAAGTGCCACATTATCTTAAGGTTAGTGCGATGAGGCTAAGGTTATATTTCCTCATGTCACAGGGCCGAACTGACATTTTAAGAGAAAAAAACGTAACATTTCTGTCTTTCGGATAAGGAAGTAGTATGGTGAGAGAGGCCCTTCTAGAGATGTTTTTCAGAAACCACAAGTTAAGATGAAGGAAATGTCCTGTGAACATTGCCTTTGTCTAGGTTCCTTCCTCATTCATTTCCCTGTCACAATATTTATTTCCCAGTCTTGGCTTAATTGCTCATGGAGGCTGGTACTCTTGGTTTGCAATACTACTGCCTCCAATAGACTGCGAGCAATTCAATGATGGTTTCATTCATCACTGAACTCTAGGTACCCAGGCCTTCTCTGGGATACACATCGTGGATCATTAGAGAACAAAAGCTTGTTAATTCTGAGCGACAAGTTCTGTCTTCAAACCAAGGCTCTGGCAGCACCTATCCACATAACCCTTGGTATACTCTTTAATAACTGAAAGGTTTAGTGGTTTTTCTTAGTTTGCTTTCTATCACTGTAACAAGCACCATAACCAAAGCACCTTGGGAAGTGAAAGATATATGTCAGTTTATGATTTATGGTTCATCATGAAGAGAAGTTAGACAGGCGCTCAAGGCAGGAACCTGGAGCCAAAAGAAAGGCAGTGAAGGAACACTGCCTTCTGATTTACTCCTTCTAGATTGCTCAGTTTGCTATCTTATACACAACAGACCACCCACAATGGCTGACCCTCCAATACCAGTCATTAATTTCAAGAAATGTTCCACAGTCTTGACTACAGATTCAACTAATGGAAGTACTCTTTCATCGGAGGTTCCTCCTTCTTAGATGGCTGTGCTTTGTATCAAGTTAAAAAAAACAAACTAATGAATCCACTGGTTCTCTTCAAATGTGACAAGAGAGATCCTAGCCTTGGGTGGACATTATAACTAAGAGATGTATAAACTCTCTTTGATGTCCAAAAGAAAACAATGATAGAAAGACTGGATGACAGTATTGTATTGTTGCACATACACTTTTCTTCAAGGGTGGTGTTTATTTATGTTCATAGTTTTGAGAGAATAATAGGGGAAGAATAAACTGAAATTTATATAACTTCCTTTCTTTTCTCCCCAATGAATTTTTTAAAACATTTTTTTGCTATTGAAGTACAAGAGGGCTGTCACGGTTTCCAAAGCTTTGTAGCTCTGTTATATTCAGAGCAGATGTGAGAGTATTCCCTTCCCATCCAAAGAGCAACAATTTCAAATCGAAGCTCACTAATCAGATTGATGAGCTGCCCCTGAAAATAACTTTCTGAAAAAGAACACATTCCCTCTTTTAAACTACTTTTGGCATTATCTATTTTTCAGTATTTGGTAGAGTGGAATTTTATTGCTTAGGGACATTCACTTCACTTGGGAAAGCAAACTTGAGAAAAAGACAACTAGAGACTGTCTTTATTGAAGAAAAAAAGGGAATGATAAAACTGTTAAGAAAAATATAGCTTTAAGTGTTTCCTAAAGCAGAAAGCCAAGTTAAATATTTGGGGAAAGTCTGTAACATCCATAATCTCGGAGACCACAGTCCCTGAAGAGTCTCAATTATATCAGGCTCTATTCTTATCACATAGCAATATAATAAAGGCCTGGTTTGAGGGGAAGCATCTGGAAGCATCCCTTGCTGGCTGGGCATGGTAGCTACTGAGAAAAAGACTACAGAGTTTAGAGAGCTCAGTGGGCTAGTATCTTGTTCTAGTTCCTCTCTTGATGGCTTGCTAGATGAAGTGGACATGGCTAGTCTGGCTTCTTAGAGTTCCTATTCATTTTATAATCACACAGCTCAGTTCTGGTGATCTGATCCTAAATAGTCCTAGTTTTATACATTTAGAAACCATTTGATCTGATCCCAATCAACCAGTCCTTCCCAAACTGGAAGGAAGAAAGGTAAGAAATGAAAACATGAAGAGGTATGGAAAGGGGAAACTGGGAGGAAGAGGTGGAAAGAGGACAAAAAGCAGAAGGAAAAAATACAATTAGGGGAGGAAGAGTTTTAAGAACTGTAGCTTTGGAGAAATTTCAGATTATTAACCATTACAATAAAGCAGTAATTTCTAATAATACCAACTGTGAATATACATTCCTACATGCATGCATCAGTCTGGCTCATTATAATAAACAAATTACCATTCCAAGTATATGAGAAAGAGTTGTCTTCTGATAAGAATAAAATTCAAAGATATGTTTTAAAGTATACTTATTTTATGCTGTATAATATAATAAGCTTCCATGTGATTTCATAAATATTATGAAATACTTATCATTAAATTATAATATAGCACTTTGCATGATGTACTTTTAAAAACAAAGAAAATGTTGCTGGCAAATAGGAAATAAGCATCAATATTCAGTTGTAGTGACCTTTATAGAATTTTAAATATGATTCTTTGTATATCACTCATGTATCACATCGACAGAATTTTCTTTCTTTTGGCTTCTCTCTTTCTCCTCTACCAGTTGAAACTGCCCACCTTCAAGCATTTCTGCAAACATTCTGTTTCTTCCATAAACCCCTTTCTTTTGCCCCTTTCTTCTCCCTATATTATTTTTAGCCATTGTGGCTATTAAAATGAGAATTCTGTGGCTCTAATCAGCCATGGGATATAAGCAAGGTGCATATGCATTGCCCTCCAACCTGCTCTGTGATGTGAGCAAGGCATGTGTGTGTCTTGAACCTTAGAGAACTGAGAGATCAGAAAAATAACAGGTACATGCAAGCACTTCACCTGTGTCGTAAGGAGGGCAGTTTTGTTTTCCTGAAGACATGTGAAGATCATGCTGTGGCTGCATCTAAATGACCAGTATAGAACTGTAACCTCTCAATATACAGCTATAACCTTGGGCCATAGATAAGCCTGGCCACCGATGGAGAGTTGGTGAACACAGGTTTTAGCAGTGATTCTAGATGATGTTGTGGGTCTAAAATGCTTTAGAAACTGCCTGAAAGGCCTTGTGCCTGATTTAAAAATAAAAACTGGTTCGAATATATAGTTTTCAGTTTCTGGCCATGCTTTCTCCTTTGTCCCCTCCAGGCTTCCTTATGTTCTGTACATTTGCACTGAAAGGAATTTGACCTTACATAGGTATACTTAGAGCATTAGAAACTCTAGCTACTTAATTTCTCAATTTTTGAAGAAAATCTCTCTAGACCTATTCTGCAGATGTGTATTCTCATATTGCCTGGTTATTCATAAGTTATAAGGATGGTATTGCTTTAATAATCCCCAACAATATGAAACATCTTGAAAGCTGTGAGCCTTAATGAAATGAAGAGACTTTCATGTCCACACTATGTAACTGTTTAAAAGACTCTTTTACCAAAATGCATTGAGTCATGCCAACTTGTGGTTACAGAAAAGAGCTAATTTTGACAAAGAAGAAAGACAAAGTGAAAATGTTCCCTTTGAATAGGAAAGCTTGTGATCTAATGAGGTTCTTCCTGACTTGTGGTCTAAAGAGGGTCTTCTTGAATTGTGATCTAATGAGGATCTTCCTGAGCTGTGATCTAATGAGGGTCTTCCTGAGGGTTTACATGTGGCAATATCAGGCACAAAACCAGCCTTCCTAACTGCTCAGTAAAATAAAAGCACATGTGCGCTTGGTGGAATTAGTTATAAAAAATATTAGTGGTTAATGAAAATGGCTTAATGGTATAATTGTGCTTTTTATTTTTTTTTGTTATTGTTGTTTTAGCAAGCACTATTGCCATTTGAAACAATAACTAGATGAGCCGGAAAAGAATCAGTAAAGAAAGCCACAGTGATGGAGTGGTTTCTTAAGCTGCCCTCTAGACAAGCAAGTAGATAAGAATCTTAACACTTCAGCATCAGATTTTGGACAGATCAATGAAGTGAAGGTGCAGGAGAGCAGAAGGAACACACACACTGAGAACTAGAAAACACCACATATACGCAAGGGATGTGCCCTCACACTCTAGCATGCGGGCGGCAGCATTACCAACAAGGACAGAGAAGCGAACTGGCTCCTTTGATTTCTCCTTGGCTCCTCATATTCCTTACTAATGCACCAGAGGATGTAAATAATGCATACAGCAGATTGCATTAGAGGCAGTTGTCTCCTTATCGCATGCATAAGTCAAAAGGCATGATTAGTGCATTAGAGACAAAGACTCCATTCCTGATTGAACAGTCTCTTCGCCTAATAAATGTCACAGATAGGAAACCCAAGTACCCAGGCAAGCAAACCAGTCTACCGTAGTAGTTTGCCTCATGAAATACCTTCCTTAATATCATAAAAATAAAAAGGTAATTTACAGAACAAATAAAACTTAGCAGGAGAAACTTTTACTAAATAGAGAAAACACCAAGAGAAAAATCCTTTATAGAGGACTATCGTATTGACCTCTATGCTAACATCTCAGCCCTGTGACAACTATTTCTTTTCAAATATGGGCAAGGCTGTTCCAAACAAGGTAATGTTACATGGCCTCTCTGATTGCCTCCATAGTTTCTGCAGTACTGGGAACCCTATCCATCTTAACCCATTATTGTGTCTCCCACTGCTCGATCACACATTTATACATGATCCGCAGGATGAGTCTTCACTTGCATCTTTTTAAATCTTTAATTAGTATATCTCAATTATATTTAGTAATGGGTTTCATTATGACCTTTTCATAGAAGTGTATAATGTATATTTATCATATTCATTTCCTGTTAACTTCTCATCCCTCTCCACTCCAGCTGACCTCCTTCATCTCTCCTCTTGTCCCTGTCTGCGTTTATGTCTATTTTATGTGAGCCCATGAGTTTTCCGAGGGTGGTTCCCAGCAGCATTGGTGAGAGGGCTTTTTACAGGAGCATGACATCTCATCAGTGGTTACACTGCTAA
>LOEQ01003445.1:198632-211232 GCA_001685075.1 Bramus lutescens
AGGAAGGAAGGAAGGAAGGAAGGAAGGAAGGAAGGAAGGAAGGAAGAAGGAAGTGTGTGGTCACTTGCCATGCACTCTGCTTTCTAAATGGGTGAGCCGGATTTAAAGCTTCAGAAACCCCAAGCTATGGTCACATGACTTTGGAAAATTGACATCATTTCTCTGCCTTTATTTCCTTAGCTGTTAAGATTTCTAAATTTGTGCTGCCTTGATTTGATTGTGTGAGTACTAAATGAAATAATGCATCCAAAGTGCTCCCAGCACCATCAGACCCACAGCGAGGTACTGCTGCAAGGGAGTGCCCTTTATGGACACTACAACTTCCTTGATTGGCAACCACTCATCTAAAGCTCCAGAACTCATGAATAGTTGAATAATTTAAATATGATAATGTAAAAACTCACTCTCCAATACTGATCTACCAGAGCTAAGCGGAGCTATATGATATAACTATATTGCCGTACAGAAGATAGAACATGTATGCATTTTCTCATTGCCTGCACAAATTAGGCACTTAAGCCATCAAGAGTTTGACCTGGTAAATTATCCTATTAGTCTCCTTTAGAAGAGTTTATGAACAAAATGATCCCTGCTTCCTCTGGAAGCAGACTGGTTCGGATATCCTTTCAAATTGATGTGAGAGATGTCAAAACAGGTTGGGAGGAAAAATCATTTTCATTTTCAGAAATCATTGTGCTTCATCCTCATTCAAACTCCCTCCCTTATAGTGTCTATATGGTTTTGAAGCTGGCGGATTATTCACAGAACTGGGATCACCAAAGCCTAGAAACGATAATTTTACAAAACTGTATATGCATGTTCACTAGTGATGTGTGTGTAAATACCTTACAGTTGAGAGCAGGTCGCTGATCCTTCCCTAGCAGTTCTGTGGTTAGAAGGCTCAGGTTTGAATTTGGCTCCATCACTTATTATCATGCATGGTTTACATGTTTATTTTGGAGTCACTGGTTTGATTTCTTCGACTATAAAATGGAGATAACAGTCATTTAAGGAATTACAGTTGTTATGAGCCTAGAGTTTACATACAAGATCTGTAGAAATTGTTAATAGTGTTAGCTGCTGTTGAGAAAATTACTAAAAGAATCATATTTACTTTCATTTTTTAGAAAAACAGTCTGTTGAAAAAATTCTGAGTTGGTAGGCAAAAATATGCTACCTTTAATCTTGAGTGTGTTCCTATCTCATGAAATTTAAATTCTAGTGCGTTCTGAATATTGTCTTATGTTCTGAGACTCTGAGAGGTTGCTGGTGCAGGCAGGATTAGAATGTCCAAGTGTCATGGAGCCATGACCCTGATGCTGATGTCTGATATACAAAGGACTTGAGGGAAAGAGAGGAGAGGTGTTTCCTATGAGGGCATTGTCGTTCTCATTAGGAGAGAAATGGAAAGAGACATTGATGACAAGGACTAGAATATTTTCCCAAGTAAAAGAAGAGCATAAAATCATTTGTAACTGTCATATCTGAACACCCAAAATTAATTTGTTCAAAAAGTCAATTTGCTTTATGGATGTCCTCCATCTTTTTTTTTCTTTTTTTACTTTTGAACGTTTTTAAGTGAAGCATAGTCTTCTAACCTTTTCTGACAGCCCTTCCAACTGGAAATCCTCAGCTCCGTCAGAAATCGTTATTTCAGCCACAAGCCAGCTATGTGATAGTGCATATTTAGGTTACGTCTTCTGATCCATTCAACAGCTGAAATATTAAAATGCTTCAAGGATCATTCTTGTGGGGCAGTCAAGGGGAATGAATCATGTTTGAAGAGTAAGTGGCTTCTACACTTTACCGACTGCACTGAGGAGATCTGTAACAGAGCAGAAGGATGGAGCTCTTGGGACCACATCTGGCCAGTGAGTCAGTCGGAATTATGAAGGATTTAATGCTAAAGGCTCCCTCACACCTCTGGAGGACATTTCAGTTTGCACATGCAAAAGAGGAGCCACACCATGAGCTACAGTAAGGATTCTAGCCCCATGGTAGGCTTCTGCAACATCACAATCAGCTAGGATTGCATTAGAATGTAGTTTGGGGGGAAACTGGTCCTCAAGTCTACTGACTCAGGTATGGGCCAGACTATATTTTGATTAGCTTTCCAATGGACTCTGTCAAGAACTATAGCTTAAGAAAATTTACACTGCATTTTAATTATTACAATACCTAACTCAGAGGATTTTTTCTTTCACGCAACACTACATGAAGCCTCTTTCTATTAGTCTTTCTCTTTATGATGGAAAGGAGCAAGAATCTACTGTGGATCCAACTGTCCGTCACCATGCACCAAACGTAATGAGAAATTATTCAAACCACAGCCCCAAAGACACCTTAGAGTGCCCTGAGAATTTTAAGGTGAAAGTAGTATTCTTTCAGAGTATAATTGTCTCACTTCTTATATACAACCATAAAATGCCCTATCTCATCTGATAATTGCCTCACTTCTTGAATTCACAAAACTGATTCTCCCAGGACCTCCAAAAGCCATTTATACACATCCTTCTAGCCTCATAGTATGCAGAAAACACCCTACTGGCTTGATTAAATAACAAGTCCTATGCATCTTTACTTGTTCTATATCTTTATTGGTAAACAAATTCAAAGACTGCCAAATACCCTTGAAAAGATTCCCCTACACAGAAGATACCCAATACATCCTTAACTACTCTATAATTTTATGCATATTGCTTTGAGTTCTTGATGAGTATTTTAAAATGCTAAATATGGAAGAAATGAGAATTAATACATATTGTATTTAGTCACTAAAAGCAGATTGCCATTATTGAACTCCGAATAATATGTAAATTGTTCCTTTGATTGGCTTAAATTGGTTTACTTCAATTCATTATTATTCTCTCATAAAATTATTGTAATTGTCCCTTTGCAAACAAATCAGGTACACATTTCTAATCAGTGAATGCCTGAAGATTCAATAAGAGTTCCTACTAGGACCAGAAGCTGATTTACCATGAAGCTATAAATCTTACACATAGAATACTTCTACAAACTGGGGCCTCATTTTGTCCGGGTAAAAATTGGTCCTAAACTTTGGCCAGAGAGCATTCTCCATCAATAGACAGAATGCTGCACAAGTTGAAATGGGTAGAAGCCTTCCTGTTTCTGCTCAATGAACATTAAACAGAAATGAGTACCTGTGTCAGTTTGGGAGTAGATAGAAACAGTTTCTCCATAAGCGCCTTGACAGTTGCCAGTGGTTTGGGATTAACATTAGCCTGGGCTGTCAGTCACTGCTTTAGCATTTTAGATTTCCTTTCTCTTGAATAGAGAGAGACAAGAAGCACTTAGCAACTTACCATAATATTAGGCAGTGGAATGTGCATTCACAGTCTCATGTAAATTTCTAAATGCTTCTAAAAGGAAAAAGCGCCTTTACATCAATTATGTATGGCACCAGATATTAAAAACAAACAAGCAAAACTGCTCACTTTAAAACCTTGAAAAAATCTTGACTCAGAGCTGAAGTCAATGCCAAATACTAATATCTCTGATTTGATTTGTTTGTGTGACTTATGTCTCTGAGATCGAGAATGACAGTGTGATTTACATCTTCATTTTACTAGAAGGATTTTATTTTTTTTAATCACTGAAGGAGAAAAAGGATGCAGTAGTAAATATTACCCAGTTAAAGTGGGCTTGGATATTATAACTAATTTCAGAATTCCTGGGGGAGATTTCCATGATTAGTATGGTCTTTTTGTTAGCGTTGTAGAAGCTGGAGTGCAGCAAGCATTGCTTTTAAATCAGCCTCCTCAGTAGAAAGGAAATTACAAAGGAGAAGCAGCCACATAGATCTCTAAATAAAGGCAGCAACGGGAACACTCAACAGACCACCAAATTCCACATGTCAACATACACATCCAGTTAGTTTATGTTTTTAGATACACTGTTTCTCTTATGAATTAGCTGTTTAGTTTTTATCTAGCAAATGATAATCTTAGCCCCAATTTCCTGAACTATGAAGACTCAAATTAGATCTAGTGGAGACTTCTGTGAGGGAAGTGCCTTAAGCTTCTATGATGCATGCGTAAACACAGCAGAAGTGTGGTTTGACCATGAGCTGCAAGACAAGATCCGACATCAAAATGAATGTAGCTCCTGCCTATACCCATCTGCATTTGGCTAATAATAATAAGCCTGGACGCTTCAGAGGTACAGGTACCTAACTGCCTGCTGGGTGATACTTCTCCCAAAGAAATAGAAACAAAACTTCATCCCAGATAGAGGACCAGTGACAGACCAAAGTACAGATACCACCAAAGTCCTACTTGCTAAACCCTTGAGCATATTAGGGTTAGTTACAGGTTATGGGTGAGACATCACTTAACCGGGAGCAGAAATGACTCAAGACAACCGCATCGTCAAAGCCCACCCCAGCATGAGTGACAGCTTGTAAAAACTGGAAACCATGGGCACAGGTCACATCCTGCAGGTAGCTCAAGAGGGTGTAATGTCTGTTTTCTGAAGGTGGCTCAGTTGGCGTGAGCCTCTCCAGGCCGCCCCAAAGCTCTGTTTCTTTTAGGCAGTTCTTTGCTTCATCCAGGGAGCTAAGGTGGTCTCTGCTCCTTTGAAGCTGTTTGGTGGTCTGCTTTTCTCCGTCAGCTGGGCTTTGTTTAGAGTTTCCTTGTCCTGTTTTGCCTTGTCTTATTCTGTGGATCTTGTTTTGTCTTGTTTGGCTGTCGTCTCTTGAAGGCCTGCTCTTTGCTGAAAGGAAACGGAGTGGAAGTTGATCTGGGGAGAAGGGAGGTGGCAGGGTGACCTGGAGGAGCGGAGGGAGAGGAAACTGGTCAGGATGTACTGTCTGAAAGAATCTATTTTCAAGTTTTAAAAAAAAAAAGTCTTCTGCAACTTGGCTTATCTGTGAGTGACTTTCTAGTCTTTCCTGTGTCTTTACTCTTGGGGGTGAGAAGAGCAAAGAGAATCTGCTCCTTTCAAACACTTCCAGAACCTAGTGTGCTTGTTTAGTTCCTGTCTTAATGAGCTTCCCTATAAGCGTGAATATTTCCGTCCCAGAGAAAACTGCCACTCAGGACTACCCCATTCTTCCTTTGATAACGAAAAGGAATTGGCTGTGCTTTGCGACTTGCTAGTTTCAGTTTGCACCTTGAAGAACTCCGCTCCTTTTAAGTTAGATTGCTGAAAGATTTGCATGGTTTGTTTATATTTAAAGAGATGCACAAATAGAGAGAAGGGGTTAAAGGGTCACGTGACACCGGGGGCAGGTTCTCCCGTTCACCTCTGGAGTCTTAAAGCAGGCAGGTAAAATAATGAATACGGTTTTCAAAACAAGCTTATGCTGTCGGCGAAATGGTCCCAAATATACTTCTTTATAATGGGACATCTGTTTTCCACTTTAGACACCACATGATGACTAATAAGTAAAATGAAGCTTTAAATTATTACAACTGAAGAAAATAATGGTCTGAAAAAAAAACTAACCACAATCGTATCCTTTCTTGGAAAAGGCCCACTACCTGGGTCCGGCTTGCCCTCTTGGAGCTCAAAGGGAGGTTGCCTGTGATGGATGGGGTGGAGACCAGCTGCTTTTGAAAATGAAGGAGCCAACAGAAAAGGAACTTTGATGGGTGATTTGCTGAGACTTGTATTATTTTCATTTTTAACAAGAACTCAGAATACATTCTCATTTAGTTATGAGATCACTTTTATAAGACTGTCAGCCACAAAGTTTAGAAGTTAATCGGGATGAAATTCATTTTTTTAACTCTTTGAAAGTGATTTCAACCTGTAATGATATAAATCACAAGATTTATATGCAGTTGAAATTAGACTTGTTTTTTTTTCTCTTTGCATGATAGTGTAAGTAGAGTACACAATTGTTACATAGAAAATTATTTTCATACATAAAATGTTGCTATAGAGGGAAATACATAGAAGATATCTAAATAGTAAGTTGTTTTGTCCACAGGCCATTCATGAAGTCAGATCTGCTTTATTCGAGAGAAGAGTTCAAAGAATCCGGAAGACTTAAGTATAGCATGTATAATTTCTAAGGTGGGAGGAGTCATCAAATCCTGCTTTATGGGGGTGTTTGCTGTGTCATCATCCTGTCCTTCTCTCCCCACCTCTCCCAGTGGAGGCACCCCATCAAAACTACAGAATCCCTTTCACCCCTCCCTTCCCCTAAACATGGAGAACTCCTTGTAACTCCTGTTTTCCTTCCTCCCAAGATGTTCCCACGGTGCACCTGCTCTTATCCATGTGTACCTGTCTTTTCCGCATCTACGACCATCTGCTGCTTCCAGAGTAGCACTTAGAATCCTCTTAATTCAGCCCTTATTTGTCAGGTGGAGAAATCAGAAAGAAAAATCCACCAAATTCCACCAGACCTTAGTGGACACTTAAAACTCTTCCAGAGTCTTTCCTGAGTTCAAACTACGTCTATCCGAGGACTGTGAGTTGGCTGTCTGCACCCTGTCCTCACCCCAATTACCACCTAACACTCTCTTAGCTAATTTTTGCTCATGCATAATAAAATTCTCCTTTATGTTCCAGGCTGTGGGTATTTGCAAGAAATATTTCTGTTACCCGGAGTTATTGGGACCATCTCATCAATACCATCTCATCATTTATCATTCACTTTTGTGTTTTACTATCTTGGCTTCAAAAAAATCTTCCTTAATTATCATTTGTATAATATTTTCTACTCAAACCCATTACTCTTTAATATATAATCTGGTTTATAAAGCTTATTAATAAATAAAATTATCTTGTCTTTCTTGACACTAACATACCAGTTCTAATTAGTAATTGAAAAAAATTAATTTTGAGACAGAGATTTGCTTAGCATTGCTCAGACTACATTTACAGAGTCCTGATGATACTCAACACCTATTTGGCATTGATTTTCTTGTGAAAGTTACTGATCGATGTTAATGCGTTTCCATAAGTGAAGTGTGTGGTATGTGTGTGTGCATGCATGTGTTTGTGTGTGTGTTTCCTTAATAGTTTTGTTAATTGTGATGGTGTGTACAAATTTGATCATTAGTGGTGGCTTTGGGAATCTTGTGGAGAATGGAAGCCAAAATATGCACATGCAATAAAGAAGCACATTTTCTATTCAGATTACTTACTACAGAGTCTAAATTACATATTATGTTCACTTTTGATAGATCAAAAGAAATGCAGATTGGATTGGTAAATGAATTGGATTGATAAATTTGGCTTTACCAGTAATGAGAAATGCTGCAAAGAGTATGTTGTGTATCCTGGGCTCCAGTGGCTTACATTTTCAGGTTCAAATGTCAAGATAATTTTGAAATAATTACTGGAAATGTGCTAACTGAAACAGAAAATCATTTCAATGCAGGTAAGATGAATTATTAGCCAGGTGCCTCTAGGCTTACCTGCATTGTATCCTGGAGAAAAGACAATTCTGCAGTGGAACCTTCTGTTTCACAGGATTAGCTTCCAATATTTTATGGTGTGGTGTATTGTGTAACGTTTACAGACACTTTCTTCCACTCTTTTGTTTGAGATGAGAATCTTGTTTAGTTAAGACTTTGAAAAATTTCTTGATGGGTTCTAAATTACCGTCGGAATAAGAGCTAGAATTCCCGAGAGGATGTCCCCTCTCTAATGCTAGCATTTAATCAGACATTTGTAGTCAAATTACTTCCACATTCTTTTTTTTTTTTTACTCTAAAGTACATTTCCAGGTATTTGGGGAGAATTAATTAGTTTCTATTAATTAATTTGTTCCCATTATGGCTTTAATATCTCTGTTGTACCTCTGGTAATTCACAGTAATGGTATGGACCTCATTTGCCAACTGCAATACAATAGCCTTTTGTTTGAATGGAGTTCTTCTGTGATGTTAGTCAATTAACAAAAGCTATTTTTAAATGCCTATCTAGTAGGCCACATTGTGCCAAGGCCTGGTAGATACTCCCAAGAGGGGTCAGCTAGGTCTCTATTCAAAACTTCTAAATGTGCGTGGGAAGAAAAGATTAAGTTAAAACTATCAAAAGTGAATATAATATGTAATTTAGACTCTGTAGTAAGTAATCTGAATAGAAAAGTATAGGGAAAGTTTGATGACAGTTTAGCAGAGGCTCACTCTCCTATGCTTATCCCATTTCCTTGGATGACTCTCTGATGGCTATCATCTTTCAGGGTCCTCCTCTTAGTCATTAGCATTTACGGAGTGCTGGGGGTAGGGAAAGGAAAGAAGAAAGGAGTAAATTGTTGTTGAGTGCATAGTAAACTGCTCTTATCTCCGCCCATATGTTTCTCATTTCATCTTAATGACTATCTTACAGAATCGCTTACCTGTGTTTCATAACTGAGAAATCTAGACTTAGGAGGGGAAGAAGCTTGCACCAAATACCTCATGAAGAAATGCTTGAAACAAACTCTGCTCCCTTTCCTGGCCTTTCTCTACAATGTCATATGGTTACTAGTGTCATACAGTTTTGAAGTCAATAATAGCAATTAATACAAAGAGAGATTAATGTAAAGGTTCAGATGAGTTCGGCTTAGCTCCCACTAGTTTCTTTTGTTTGTGGTTTATTCAAATAAGCGACTACCATACTAGAATAAGGTATGGTAGTCGCTCAGCCTCTTCAGAGAGCTTCCTTTTGTAGCAGTGGGAAAAAAATATAGAGATGCCAGCCAGACATTATGCAGGGAGTGAGACCTTGGTACAACCACTCTAGATGGACTGTCTCCATCAAATTCCTAAAAGAGGAGCCAAAGAGACTTTAAGAGCCAGAGGGGATGGAGGACACCTAGGAAATAAGGCCCTCTAAATCAACTTGATCAGCGCTCATATGGATTCGCAGAAACTGAGGCAGCACGCACAGGGCCTGCACGGGTCTGCACAGGTCCTCTGTGTAGATAGCATGGCTCCCAGTTTACTGTGTTAATGGGTGCCTGAGAGTGAGGTCCAGTTGGGCCTCTGATTCTTGTGCCTTTCCCTGGACTTTTTTCCATTTGTTTGTCTTGCCCAACTCTAGCGTGTTAGTTTGTGTTTTACCTTGTTATCCTTTATTTTATTATTGAAAAAGAAAGAAAAATGCGTGATAAAATGAATAGCCAAATTTCCTTTTGCTGGACTCCTGATCTTATGATTATGTATAAACCTCAGGGCGCATTTGAACCGTGTTTTGTGTGTGATGGCTCACTTCTACCATTATAGTTTGAATTCTCCCTTCAAAAGACAGCCTGCCCAAAAGTAAATAAATAAAGTCGTAAGATTAATGTGAAATTATGTCTCTTTATTTCATTCGTAAAAGAATAAGATGAAAAGCTATTTCAACTCCTAAGGCCTTTCGCTTATATTAAGCAACACTGTAACAAAAACCTCTTCCCTTTTTGGCATTAGCATATCACACTTTCACAAAGAATTTTAAGTTGGTAGTCCTCTTCATTCACTCAATCCTAACCTAATCACTTCTGGTTCTTGTTTGTTTGTTTTTTATTCATTTATTTGTTTATTTATTTATTTGTTTGTTTGTTTGTTTATTGTGTATACAGTGTTCTGCCCGCATGTGTCCTTGCAGGCCAGAAGAGGGCACCAGATCTCACTACGGGGGGCTTTGGGAGACACCATGTGGTTGCTGGGAATTGAACTCAGGACCTCTGGAAGAGCAGTCAGTGTTCTTAACCTCTGAGCCGTCTCCCCAGCCCCTACCCACTTTTGTTTTAACATCACCTACAATGCCTTACCATCATTTAAGGAAGGTTCATAATGCCTGTGTCTTGTACAAATTTGCCTATTTGCTGGGGACTCCTGTTTAGCCATTTAACTACATGTGCTAGGAAACGTGCACATAATTCAACCCCACATATATTTTAAAAAGGCACCCATTGTTTATTAGAGATGTGGGAAAGGCCGTTTTAGTTATAAATATGTCTTCTGAATGATGTAACCATTGTAGTTATGAACTCATTGTAGCTGGGAATGCCTTTGAAAGACCTTTTCAAGATTGGGCCTGTTGCCACACAGTGGTGCTTGCCCTTAATCCCAGCACTCAGGAGGCAGAGACAGGCCGATCTCTGTGACTTCAAGGCCAGCATGGTCTACAAAGCGAGTTCCAGGACAGGCTCCAAAGCTACAGAGAACCCTGTCTCAAGCNCAATAAAAAAAGGAAAAAAAAAAAAGAGATTGTGCCTGTCAATATTTTACCTTGAGTGGGAAGAGGTTCATGAGACACCACCGCTGGCTGCCCAAGGGAGTATTGGCAGTGAATAGTTGTTGGCCAATGGACTCATTTTCTTCAGTAATGAAGCCACAGATAAGTTGTCCTTGTTCCACTAGCAAGTAATCTCCCACCCATGCGCAGGCAAGAAACTCTAAACTCAGTGGGTCATGAACACCCGCATACAAAAAGGCAAGACAGTGTGAGGGAGAGTGATTGACAAGAGGGATTCCAGAAGGAGCATGAGGATGAGAGAGAGGAATCGTTACAGAAATGTATGAAAGTTACTAACAAGTCATTTATAAACCTACTATTTTTTTACTTTATTTTTATTTATCCAGTGTGTCCTTCATATCATGCATCTTGAGCCCATTCTTCTTATTGTCCCTTCGTATCTACCCTCCCCTGCAACACCTCTCCAAATAAAATAAAGTTTAAGAGGAAAAACATGGGGAAAATGGAAAACCTTGTCATAGAAGCTACAGTGTGGCACAGTGAGCCACACACTTAACCCCTTTGTCCATAGTTCTTAACGTTCAAGTGTTCGCTGCAAAGACTCATTGTTGTGGTTCATGTTCTCCAGTTTCTACTACGCTATCCATGTTGGGCCCTCACTAGGACTCTTCCTGGATATCCTGTTGTTGCCCGGTGTTGTAGAGATCCTGCAGCTTTGTGTCTGCGGGTCAGGCCCCTTCACATGCTCCAACAGATGGCTGGCAGATGGGGTGGATGTTGGGGTGGGCCAAGTCATAACCCTGGGTCTGGGCCTGCATTTCCAGATCAGGACAGCTACAAAACCTATTTTTTACATTTTTTTTATTAATTCATAAGCCTCTTTTGAAATCTCACTTAGGATGATATCCTAGGCCTCTTCAGTGTTCACTGATAAGCATCTTTGCTGTCACCTAATTTTTGTCAAATAGGAAACCCAGAAGTTAGTTCCTCATTGGAAGATCTCTGTAATTCAGATACAAAGACCCATGAGCTTCGTTTCCAGAAGGACAAACTAAAGAATCAAATTGAAGACAGGGAACCAATCCACAGCAGAGCTGTAGCGCGTAACAACAGTGATCATTCTTTCAGGTGTGTTTGCATTGTTGGAGAGGATTAATGACCATTTTCAGATGCTGAATTCTTTCTTTATTTCACAATTGCAGGCCTTTACTCAAAGTGAAGTAAAAATTACAGGGAGTTGCGACAGAATCTGTGTATTTAAGGTAGTCCTTACTTTATGATGAATGATAAGTTAAGGAAACTTTGGAGCAGCTTTCCAGACAATGAATTCCAGTGTGAATATACAGAACATAATACTTTCATGTTCCCTTAGTACTGAGTAGTCTATAGTGTCAGATTTCTAGGCTGTTCTCATTCAGAAGATTGATACATAAAGTGCTTCTATTTAAATGCTGGTCAACTGGCAGCATGGTATAGGAGCAAAGGCCTTGAAGTACATTTGGTCTGCAAAGTCTGGCTCTAGAAACTTCCATTTCAACATGAACAGGTTTCAAGACATTGATGAGCCTTGGTGATTTGTCTACTTCCAATAATGATCTCCAGGGTTCATTTGGGAGAAATTAGACTAAGACTAATGGTTCAGCACCTTTCTCAACTGCTGTGGAATAATCCTTTTCTGTATTGTAAAGATTTGTCACTCGAATTGGTTTAATAACAAGCTGACTGGCTGCCAGCCAGGTAGGAAGTATAGTCAGGACAACCAAGCTAAGAATGCTGGGATGAAGAAGGGCAGAGTCAGAGGAGACACCAGCAGATACAGAGAAAACAGGACATGGAGAAAATGAGGTAACAAGCCATGAGCCATGTGGCAGAGAATAGATATAAAATATAGGTTCATTTAAAATGTAACAGTTAGCTAGTAACAAGCCTGAAATATCAGCTGAGCATTTACAATTAATATTAAGTCTCTGTGTCAATTATTTAGGAACTGATTGGTTGGAAAGAAAAGTCTATGTGGTACGATTAATAAAAACTTAGAGACAGCTGGGAGGTGGTGGTACACGCCTTTAATCCCAACACTCAGGAGCAGAGGCAGGCAGATCTCTGTGAGTTCGAGGCCAGCCTGGTCTACAAGAACTAGTTCCAGGACAGGTTCCAAAGCTACAGACAAACTCTGTCTCAAAAAAATCAAAAAAAAAAATCCAGAGACAGATATTGGGGTTCAACCTGGAGGTTAGAAAAGCAAAACAGCCAGCCACTGGCTCTTACCTCTACCTCANGAGGCCAGCCTGGTCTACAAGAACTAGTTCCAGGACAGGTTCCAAAGCTACAGACAAACTCTGTCTCAAAAAAATCAAAAAAAAAAATCCAGAGACAGATATTGGGGTTCAACCTGGAGGTTAGAAAAGCAAAACAGCCAGCCACTGGCTCTTACCTCTACCTCAGTCTGAAATGG
>LOEQ01003445.1:211348-222883 GCA_001685075.1 Bramus lutescens
CTATGGCAAACTAGTGTGGCTACTGGGATTAAGGGTGTGTGTCACCACTGCCTGGTCTGTAAGGCTGACCATGGGGGTGTTTTACTCTCTGATCTTCAGAATGCTTTATTTATTAAAATACAAATGAAATATCACTACAAATCTGCCTACACTAACCTGTATAAAATATATGTGGATTCAAGCATTTTCAGAATATTCACTCTGCTGATTTTTATATGGTTAATTTACAGCTTTAATTTTCCCAAGGTAATTAATCATCTGGAAGTCAAACACAAAATGACCAGAAAGCTGGTCATTGGCCATATCCTTGAGAGACTGCTTCCTTGCAAACTTTGGTACATGCTGTTCAAACTGCTGTGAGTTCATATGTACTGTCCTGCTGTGTCAGAAGATACTGTTTTCTTGTAGCCATCTACCACCTCTGGCTCCTATGCTTTTTCTGCCCCATCTTCTGCAATGATCCCTGAGGGTAGTGCTACATATATCTTCCCTTTAGGACTGAAAATTATATAGCCTTTTATTGTCTGTATCTCTGCCATTTGTGGATCTCTGTGTTAATCATCTTTTACTGCAAATAGAAACTTCTCTCTCAGGTGAGAGTTAAGAGATTCATTGATCTATGAGTCTAATGATGAGGCATTGGGACCATAGTAGTAGATTATCCATATTGGATTTTTTATTTTCAAAGGGAATATGTACATATATGTGTGTGTGTGTGTATATATATATATATGATTTACATGTAATATCCTCTTTGAAAAATACACTCAGAATTCAAATGAACATCTATTTACCATTTGGCTGAATTATGTCAATCTCTCGTTAGAAATTTAAGATCTAAACTTCTGTAACACTTAGTCCTTAATACGTTTCTTTAACACATCGTAGAAAGCACCAACCAGGCTAAATGAAGAGAGCTTGAATTTTCTCTCATGAGATAAGAAATTTATAGAATGTTACTAGCGATCGCCTTTGATCTTAACCTAGGAAAATACTTGCCTCATTTTGTTATCAGTGACACTAGGACATTTGTATGTAAGAGAGGTTTCTAAGTAGATTCTAGATCAGATTCATCATGATTTCCTTGGAAAGGCAGGCAGGAAAGTTTGTATGACTGATAGGCTATGGGGGAATATGCTTTGTGGATAGGGTGCTAAACGGATATTCATTCCTTAAGGTGTCCTACCAGCTATCCAGTCGACTGCTAAGATGCTTGCCTAGCTGCTATGTAGCTATACTCTTTAACTACTGCTGACTAAAGCTGCAAGGAAAGAAAAAAGCAATTTTGCTTTTAATGTAGGTCAGCTACCCTAGAAAAAGATTCGAGGAACCTGGGGGGGGGGAATAAACTGTGTCTCGATATCCACCAGGAACAATATAATGCTTTATTTTGTGGAGTTTGTAGAGCTATGGGTGTTCACCAGCCTCTCCATGTTCCTTCTTCTCCCTTTGGACCGGCCTTTGTGCTCAAATGCCCAATACTGAAGGTTGTCATTCAGTACAGAGATTAAATAGTAAAATGGAAAGAATGACCTTTTTTACCATTTGAGAAGAAAATTGTAAAACGTAATGTTACCACCTTGACATTCAAGAAAACAGTTTCCTATGAATGAGAATTTGTGGAAACCTGGTGTGCTCTTGTGTTGACCTGGAACTTGAATGAGGAGACCAAGATGGTGAAGGGATAAGAAGGAAGTATAACTCAGTGTGGGAGAAGAGCAGCTGACATCTTCATAGGACATTCAATAGCTATGTTGGTTTGTTGGTTGGTTTCTTTTCTTTTGCTCCATCGTAATTGAACTAACGTTATTTTGAGAAATTTTGAAAAATTTTTTCATCAGCAGCATTTGACACAGTCATATCGAGGAGGTCAAAGTTGTTGAACAAGACTTTAGTCAGAGAGCAGACATGCATGAATTAGCAGCAAGCTTTCCCTCTGTCTTCCTTTCCATTTCTTAAACATCAGAACTGAGGCTTAGGGACAGTACCCCACCCCCATCACTAGTTTTTACTATTTAAAATAGGTGGCATGTGAAGAGCTAGAATCAGAACCTGTGACCTCTTTCTGCCATCTACCATGGTGTGACAGTCATATAAAGAGGACACGAGTGTTCTTTTGACTTTCATATATTCTCCAAACATTTAGAGTTTGAAAAGAATATTTTACTCCAAAGAAGAAAATTGTTCTGTCACCCAGAAAAGCAGTTCCTTTTTCTGCCGAGATTTCCTTGCCAAAAACTAATTGCTTAGCATAAAAATGCTGCACTTGTTTCATGCATTAGTAAAATCAATTCTCTCCACTATAATACTGCTCAGCCATTGTGTCTGTCAGTACTCCGGGTGCAAAGCTAAAATCTGAAGCTGTGTCACCAGACACAGAAGTGTATAAAGCTTGGCCTCATGTATTAATTTTAGGGTTGATGTTGCGCTTTGTCAGCTCTCCAGGCACTGCGCTGCTCTCTCGCCCCCCTCTGAAACTCAATATTTGGATCTGGGCAGGTGTCTTACCTCTCAATAGACAGAGACAGAGAATGGATCAGGAAATGAGGTGCCAGCGTTCATGCATTCAAACCATTGAACACTTCCCTTGTGCCAAATATTAGTAGAGATCAGGAGTGTGGAGGAACACGACTATATTTTAAATGACTGTAAGTCAATGTGTGTGCTGCATAATGACTTTAAAATTCAAAGTGGTAAATGGTTGAGCAGAGGTAAACCCAGATGGGATGTTGTCAAAGCACACAGAAGGGAGAACAGAAAAGGAAAAGAACCCACAATAAGTGCCTTTTAAAAAATAAATAGGAGGTATGAGGAAAAGTACAACATGTGGAAAATTTTCGTCATATTCAAATTTCAAGAAAAGATGCTCACAGGGAGAAAATATACACTATCATGTCCAATGTGAAAATTGTGACTTACAAATTTTCCCTGTACGCAGAATTGCTCAGCTTTTACCGAGTGTCACCTATAAATGTGATTATGAAATTCAAGATCAGTTCTTTCAATTGATAGAATAAAATATTTTAAGATAAGTAGCTATGCTGTCTGGATTTTTTTTTTATCAGTTTGACACAACTAAAGACCTCTGGAAAGAGGACACCTTGATTCAGGAATTGCCTCCATCAGATTGGCCCATTAAAATGTCTGAAGGACTATANTATATATATATATATCCTATATCTAGCATTAACCCATCTCCATTATTTTATATTTTACCATGAGGTTTGTGGCCTACTGGCAAGGTTTCAGCTGTCTCTGGCGGCAGCTCCGTGGCTTCTCCCCTGACTCTGTCTTCCTTCTCCCAGCATTCAGTTTAGTTTTCCCCACCTAGCTCTGTTCTACCCTATCAGGCCAAGCCCAGTTTCTTTATTAACCAATAGTATTCACAGCATATAGATGGGAATCCCATCAGAAACTCTTTCCTTCCCATGTTGTTTTTTGGTCATGGTGTTTATCACAGCAACAGGAAGGCAAATGGGCAGCAATGTATCAGAAAGGGTAAGTCTTTGATTGTGAATGCTCTTCATATATTCCTACACTGCACAGTGACTGGTTAAGTGCTCCATTTGAAATGAAGGATCTAAGAAAGGAATGGTTACAGCCACGCTGCAGAAACTCTTCAACTCTTCAATCTAATAAGACAGATGAGTCTGCTACTGTGTACACAGGAATATGGCTCAATATATTACTCATGAAGACCATCAAACATGGCTATAAAACAGCAAAAAAAAATCCTGTGAGATGTTTTCCACTGATATTTGAGTATTATTTAGATGCACAGCTGCACCAACAGACTGACTTACAATTAGAAACAGAAAACAGAAAAAGGCGCTGAAATTTTTGCTCCTGATATCTGATTTCATAACCCAAAAAACTACTAACTAAATAAGACAAGGAAATCATATTAGATTAGCTTGCATTGGGCCAGGTATTTGCTTTCATTTTACACCTAATGGTCTCTTTTAAGACCATAGCAAATTAAGAAACAGCAATCCAACAAGCTGTAGTCGCCCTATTAGGAAGGAAAAAAAGCACTTTGTAATACAGCACCTAATTTGCCTAGATAATTTTAATTAATGTAATGTGAGCAGTTGTACAGTTCACCAGCAGCCTCATCTACAAGAAAAAGTGTCATTGTGGCCCTGGGCTCTGGGGACAGGACAGTACCTGGGAAAAATTGAATAGCGAGTTATTTCCCCACATTTGATAGAAGGTTAGAAATGAAGAAAGCCAGGTCTAAAGGCAGTGAGAAGCTGCCCTGTTCTCTCTCAGAAACCTGACAAAGCTGAATAAGCCAGAACTGAAACAGAATCCTGAGACCCTGAGATTCGTTGCCTTTGAAAGGTGTGATGAGTCCTTGCAATTAAAGATTGGCCTGTTTGCACCTGCCACAGTGTGCAGGGGCTGGACTGGCGGCGTCCCGTGGCGCTAGATTTTAATTTCAGCTTGTATGCTAAAAAGGAGAATATTCTTCACTTAAGACAGGCCTTGCTAGGTAGCATAGGTGGGTGTGGAACTTGCTACATAGTCCAGGCCTGCCCTGACATTCAATCCTCCTGCCTCATCCTGAGCACTGAAATGTGCCACTGAGCCTGGTTTAGGTGTGCTTCTGCATTGTCTGTGACAGCTTCCATGCTCAGTTATGCTAATTATGCTGTAGTCACACAATCAATAGTTGCCTATTGACTAACACAAAAGGCCCACTTCCCTCCTATCTGCCATGCTCAATGATCTCGGTCTTATAGAATCTTCCATGGCCATTGTCTATTGCTAAGGCAGAATATATGTGATATTTTAACCTTTAGTGTTCCATTAAATTAGACTGTTTTGTTTTTTGGCCCACAAAGGAAGCATATAGCACCTGCCTACTATGCATGGGGCTTTAGGTTCAAGCCCCAATACCAAATAAATAAATAAATTTCAAATGATCATAACAAGTATTAAGTAATACTATAGTTTGGGGATGGTTTGAATGTGTCCTATAGGCTCACGTTTAGAAATTTAATACCCAATAAGAGGCATTGAGGACTTGATGTAGGCAGTAGTGGTGGGGCTGGCTGAGGCAGTGCTGGAGAGCTCACGAGGTGAGGATGGGGGGAAGCTGGTGGGCTGACCAAGACAGCTACCACCTGGGCCCAGACCCAGGGCTATGAGTTGGTCCACCACAACATCTACTTCAACTATGAACTGTTGGAGCATGTGAAGGGGACAAACCTATAGATCTATAACTGCAGGAACACCGAGACACAAGACAACAGGATATCCAAGAGGAGCCCCAGTGAAAACCCATCCATTATTGATAGTGTAGCACACACCAGAGGTCTTGAACCAAAAAAAAAATAAAAATAAAAATAAAGAAATCATGACAATGAACTTGCAAGTGAAGATGAAAGGATTAATATCAGGGGAAAAAAAGTATTGTGAAGATTAAAACATGATCTGGCATTTACAGACGAGGTCTTCAGGGGGTAAGTAAGATTAAGATTAGAGACCTTTATCAGAAGGGGGCCTCCAGGATTGAATCCTCACGGCTTAATAAGAAGAGATAGACATACACACACACATACACACACACGGGTAGATCGTTAGAGCTCACACACCACACACATACACATGGCGAGATCGTTAGAGTTCTCACACACACACACACCCATACATACACACACGCACGCACGTTAAGGGGAGATCATTAGAGCTGCACTCTACTTGTCTAGAGGACCTAGGGGAGGAATTCATTTTTTTTTACCTTCTGACTGCCAGCATTCCTTTGCTCATGACTATAGCATTGATCTCTGCTTCTGTCTTGACCTTGCCTTCTCTGTGATTTCTCTGTTTCTCTTAAAGACATATGTGACTTAATTAAAAGCTCATTCAGATCATGCTGTATCATCTGTAGTCCCTTACTCCAATCTGCAAAACCTTTACCACATAAGGTAACACTCAAACCTCAAGGAATGATGACAGAGATACACCTTTGGGTATCAGCCTACCACAGTGGACCTCAGGGGGATTATAATATTCTGCCTGTCTAGCACTTGTCCAAATGAGGCTGCTGATATCATCTTGTTCAGCAAGTGACTGGACTAAAACTCGGTAATGTTCTTCCTGATTCATCTCAGTCAGGGCAGAATTGTGCCTCTCATTTTCATATGAAATTACATCAGAGCAAGAGACAGTGAAAAGTGTAGAGTTTCTAGGAGATGGAACCTCCAAGAATTAGGCTGATTATTTGAGAGCCATGCATCTCTTTGGAATGTTAGGCTGGATCCTTGCTTCTAGAGGCAGGACAACAGGGTCAGCCAGGAACCCAAACAGCTCTGTGCTGTTAAACTGAGCAGACATCTGAGAGTGAGGGATGGGGGAGAGGTGAGCTGCAAGTTGAGGACAAAGAATCCAACACCAGACTCTACCACCTGGAGCCAGGACTGCTTACAAAATTGGTGGTGTGGAAAGTGTGCCTGGCTTTCAAACTGCTGGTGGCGTGGACTTGGACTCGAGTCCTGGATATTTTTAACAGACATCTTGAATGGTCCAGATGCAGGTAATTAGCAGGCATCTTTGAAAAATATGCCTCAATGTGGTCAAAGCACTGAATCCTACAATGGATCTAGGTTTGATTTAGACAAGGTAAGTCAGAGTAGCATTGCCTACTTTCCAGAAAACACAACATTAAGAATCTATTGGGCCTGAGGCATTTGGACATGTTCTTCAGGAATATATAAACTATAAACAGTTGAAGGTATATAATAAATGGTTTATTAGTATTACATCACAGTGCATGTTATATTCACTATCATATCCATATCATCCTTGCATAGTTCATTACAACATAAAATTACAATGGACATGACACATTACAGCTATATTCCCATTCATCTCTGCACAGACTTTGCTAAACAAACCTTTGTCATTAGCCTAACACACTTTTCCAAATCAAGCAATGTGTTGAGATTTCTCATTTACCCATTCCTACACGATTGTTGCCTAGCAGGAGTGCTGTACCATGGCTTTAGAACCCCAAAGATGACCTGAGGTGGCACATACAGTGGACACTATTTGATTATCAAATGACCAGTTGTGACATGTGTTAGATTCCTGTGGTTTTGGGATTATCATCTCTCTTATTATACTCAATCCAAAGATGATGGCTTTGGCATTGTGAAACCTAACACTAACCTAGAAATGCATTCTTCTATAGCCCACTTTCAACATTTATCTTTATTTGTGTGACTGTTTGAATAATTTCTGCCCCTTTGCTTAGTTAGCTATAAGATCTTTAAGAACAGGAATCATGTGCCTTTTGCTGTTTATTTCACTATGAAGATAATATCTGACATCATGATTTTACTTAGAAAATAGTTGGCAAGTGAATGGATGCAAGAATTATAAGCACAGATTTCAGGGAATCCGAAACCTTTCTTATTGCTGCCGCTCTCTTCCCAACTCTAGCCTCTGCTCTAGCCCTCCTGCATTATTAAAGGTTCTAGGAAAACATTTTTCCAAGAAAGGGTTGCAAAATGGGAGAGAAAACTGGGCAACAGTTTAAAATTCTGTTTTTGTGTCATAATCTTCCGGCTGAAGGCGGAGGAAGGCAGACCATGCGCAACTGCCTCATTGCCTCTCTCTTTCTCAAGCAGTTCCGTTCTGCCTTCATCTGCGATTGCCCCGTCTTCATATTTCAGTGTATTCTGGGGGGTGTTCCTACGCATTTCAGGTATTCCCTAATGGAGCATTTTCCCCTTACTTGGCTAATCTGAACAACAGGATCTCTCCATTTTCTAAGCTGGAGAAAATGCCATGGAAGTGAGAATCAATGTGATGATTTGAAAGCTATGGAAATGATAATAGTAAAAACCAGCACCTAGTTTTAAAAATTGCTTTGGAAATGCCCTTTTCCAGGGGAAACAGTAGAGTCCTATTCACGCTGGCGTAATGAATAGCAGTAGGCGGTGCTGTTCCAACAGCCTCGCTAGGCCCTAGCAAGTTGTCTCTCTAGTTGACATGTACAAAGTATGAGAAAGAAAAGGCTGCTGGTGCAGCGGGACTCAGGTCTTTGTCTCACAGCATAGGGCGTGTTTGTTGTCCCTGCACAAAACCTCAGGCGAATCAGCCTTCTTTAATGAGACTCATCTTGGCTTAGAAAAAGGATGATTTTTCAATTTCCTTTCATATTCGCTCTTAGCCTAGCAGGTGTGTTTTCTGCTTGGCGAGAAAACTAAGCTGATTTTCAAAGGTTAAAATGTGTGTGTGTGTGTGTGTGTGTGTGTGTGTGTGTGTGTGTGTCTTTATTTCTAAAGACAAAATGCAAATTGTTTAAACTTTCTACTGTCCTTTTAAGTTGCTATTTCATTCACTTTTAGTAACACACTGGCCCAGTGTCTGAAAGTTAAATGACGTTGATTGAGCCTCCTCCCAGTCCCAGTCACTTGGCAATCACATGAAGTTCTAAAATGAACTTGACCACTCCTTGTGGCTCCTCCTACTCTCAAGGACCCTTTACTTGAGTGCCACTGAGCATTTGCACTGTGAGGAAGCCATCTATTTTGAATAAAAAAATGGGATATTTAAGAGTAATGTATTCTAGTCAATCCTTTGGCATATCTTCTCTTTCTTTATAACTCGGTTTTAAAATCCATTGACTGAAACTTATGGTTAGTAAGTTGTTTATGTGTCATTATTTTCCCCCTCTTTCTTTATAACTCGGTTTTAAAATCCATTGAATGAAACTTATGGTTAGTAAGTTGTTCGTGTGTCATTATTTTCCCCAATGGGAAAATTTTTTTCCCTGATGGGAAGAAAATTAACAAAAAGTCACTTTTTTAACTGTTACATTTTCTTAAGCTTTCTATTTTAATTATAGTAAATTCTGCCAGAGTCCTGCTCATAGCACTATGTGTGATCTTCTGAAAAGTAAGAGTTGTGAGAATTGTATTAGAAAGCACAACGGGGAAAGTGTATATACGCGTGTGTGTCACAAAAACTCAAAAATACTCTGATGTTCCTCTAAAGAACAATTTTTATAGAAAAGAAGTAAGAAACATGATAGAAATGCTCAAAATTCCTTGGTTAAATTATTTTAATACATGAGGAAGAAATAGTAAGCTACATTTGAAAAAAATAGAAGAAACTGTATCACCAAAGTATTAATAACCATATATCGTATCAGCAAATGATAATTATGAAAAAAACACATCTTTTTTATTTTTTCCTGAGTAACTACATTGGTCATAAACCAGAAGGTCTGTCATTGGTCATGTTAGCCTGCTTTGGATAAGTTACCATGGTAACCAACAAAGATAGATAAACAATCCTTGCTCTTAAAGAACTTAACATTTGGCATTCCCACCTCTCATCATTTGAAACCAGGCTGGAGTAAGTCTTCCAGGTTCAGCACACAGCACCTTTGGTTTGTCTAGTCTTCTTATCACCTGTCCAAGACTTTCATTCCATATTCACTCAATAAATGCTGACCAATTGTGTTTTCCTTTTGTCTTAATATATTGAGCTTTAACAGAATATGCAATGGTTATAAGCTACATGGCGTTTAATATATGTGGAGCCTGACATCTCCAGTAACTCCAAAATATTCAAATCAGTAAATAATAGTTGCAGATACTTTGTGTGGTAGACTAACAGAGAAATGGACATTTTCTGTAGTATGTTTCTTACAAATGAAATCTTAGGATAAAGTAGACATAACTGAATAAAAATGAATTCAAATAGAAGATTTAGGCCAACTATAGAAGAATACAGGAATCAGTGTGAATTTGCCCTGGGACAAAAGGACAAGACGTTCTAGAACATAGAGAGTATCATGTGCCAGAGCTGAGAGTTGAAGTGTGCGTGTGTGTGTGTGTGTGTGTGTGTGTGTGTGTGTGTGTGCTGGGTTCTCAACACGCTTGGTGAACCATTTGTCCTTGGAGAAAGCAATAGTAGCTCAAACAAAAGGTTTCTATATCAAAGGTTGCCAGCAGTGAGTAAACAAACTGCATTCTTCGCTGAGGAAGATTTGTCATTGTGCGGAAGTTTTGGCTTTTTGCTCTTTTGGTTTTGTTTTGGTAATTACTTCTAGGGAGTTTGGTGTTAGTCGTGGCTAGGAGTGTTGCTAAATACACCATAAGCATTTGAAATGTCAGCCTTGCCTCATTTAAGAATCCAGACCCATTCTTCTGGAACTTTCTAGGCCTTCTTTTACTACTCCATACTGTCTTTTTGGTTTAATGTAGTTTGTTAACCTATAGGGATCAAAAATTAGTGCTTACAAACTAATTAAGTCTTCTTGATTATTAGCAAATACCACAAAACCTGTCACTCCCTGTCACCACAGCAGTGAGGCTCACCTGAGCAGGGGGTGGGGTGGAGTGTGGATCTTGTTCTAAAAAATCAGAGGACATGAGTCCTGATTAAAGCAAGAACAATAAACCTTTGGGTCCCAGAGATATATTTTTGTAATAATCTTCTACCATTATAACCTTCTGGCTACTCTCATGCAAATTGGTTTCTGTAAAGCCGTATTTTTGTTGCTATAACAACTTGATGTAGCTCTTGATGAGCTCTTCTTGCCTGGTGTTGCTTTTTTAAAAGTTAGGGTTGCTATGGCTACAAAATGCTGTTTTATTTTCAGCAAGCTTTTTTCTCTTTGTAATTTTGCTTTCAAAATCCATATGTGTATACATATGCATCTATGTGGCTTGCGTTTGCATGCCTTGCAAAGGGCACAGAGCAGTCACCCTAAGATCTAAAACACCACTAGAAGGAGAGGGCACTTCATTGTTCTAGGTGCATAATATTATCCTTAAATTAAGCTCTATACTGTTGAGAGAACACAGATTAGATCCAATTTTTCCTTCTTCCAATTATATAATTGTTTGATGATAGGGTTTCTCTCTTTAATAATTTATTTGTCATGTTCTCTATATTATCACCTGTTCTTGTTTTTAAAGTATTTATTCCTCTGCCCTGGATGAATCATTTGAACACAGACTGTGACAGCATGTTTATGTTTGACATGATCATGTTTACATTGACATGTTCACAATCACTGTTGATTAGGGAATTTTTATATTTCTGATAATAAGAACACTTGCTAAGGTTTTCTTTCATTCAATTTTTTAAACAAATTAATATCTTTTTTCCTGTTGTGAGCTCTGTCACAGTTAGTTGTCTAAACATCTGCTAACCATTGGTCCATCCAGAGGGTCAATGTTCAATAAAAGAAATGGTCAACCACATAGAAAACTGAGGGCTGAGTTTATAGCTCAGTGGTGGAGTCATTGACTAGCAAGTACTGGGTTATATTCCCTGCACCAAAAATCTAAACCAAACAAATACTAAAATGCTAACAATAGAAAATATGAAACACTTAAGTAACACAATTTATAAAAGTTAAAGAATATATAATTATACAAATATGATTATTTTAATAATATACCAGCTCAATATGTATAAATTTTTTTCATTTTGATAATAGATATTTTTAAATTGTTAGATGTAGTAAGGAGGCCACTAGTTTGTTCCCAGCTGCTTAGCCCCAAA
>LOEQ01003445.1:222986-246136 GCA_001685075.1 Bramus lutescens
TGGCTTACCAGCTAAAGTTCTGGTGTCTGTCTCTGGCAGGGCTACATGGCTTCTTTCTGACTCCACCTCCTTTCTCCCAGCATTCAGTTTAGTTTTTCCCTCTAGCTCTGTTCCCCTATAGCTCTGCTATAGGCCCAAAGCAGTTCCTTTATTAACCAATGATATCCACATCATACAGAGGTGAATCCCACATAAGTTAGATTATCTTTGCTGTATTCTTTTATCTAGGAAATTCTGTGGCTCTTTTTTTCTCATATAGCACTTTGTATGAAGTGTGTTTCAAGTGCCCAGCAAACATGTGACTTCTGCAATACGAAACAAACCGAACATTAGATCTCAGTCAGAATGCGTCATTCAGCAACATTTTCTAGTTATTCCTCACTTTCTGGGTTACAGGTCCTTTATGGAATCTTAGGAATGCATGGAGGTTAGGTGTGCTGCCTTGTCATCTTGACACAAGATATAGTTGTCCAGGAAGAGGAACCTCCTTTGAGAAAATGCCTCCATCAGATTGCCTGTAAGCATTCTCTTGATTACTGGTTGATCTGGAAAAGCCAGCCCACCCAGGGCAGGGGCACTGCCTCCCTAGGCAGGTGGTCCTGAGTATTATAAGAAAGTAAACTGGTCAGGCCAGGGCAAGCAATCCAGTAGGCAATGTTTCTCTCTCTATGACCTCTGCTTCAGGTCCTGCCTCCAGGACCTGTCTTGAACTCCGACTCTGACTTCCCTTCATGATGGACTGTGAACTGAAAGACACAAACACCTTTCTACCCAAGTTACTCTTGGTCAATGTCTTATCACAGCAATGTAAATTTAACACATTTTGTGCTGGGAGCCATCCTTGGCAGTGACCAGGTCCCCAGAGGATGTAAGGAATGGTGAGGAAAGGGTTGAACCAGGCATGATGGTTGGGAGAATCTTGTAGCCTAAGCAACTAGCAGCCACAGTGCTTCTCTGCTTATACAGAATTCAGTAAGCAGAGATAGATTCATGTTGTTCCAAAACATAGATCATACCACATGTGTTTCACTTCCTCTTGCAAATCTTTTAGTCATCATTGATAAACTGTGACAGAACAGACTTATCTTTTACAATCATTTTCCCTCAAGTTTAATCATCACTGATAAACAGTCATCTCTTATAACCATTTTTACTCATTAACCCCATAACCCAGTTTTGACTCTAGAGGCATATGACAACCTGTTCTCATGCTAGTAGCTTTTGTGGCTACAAGGACACTAAACCAAAACAAAATCTCGAAGCCAGCCTGGGCAGATTGCCATGTCCCAAGCAGTGTGTTGTTAACTCTTAATGATCAGAGCACCCAAGAAAAATCCTCAGGCCAAAGCTGCTGCAATTATTATTCAAATTCTGGCATAATACAATATTTGCATTTTATATATTTATAAAATTTGTTTATATGTCTAATCCTGACATTCTTTTGCTCCACATCACAGTGGCTCTGTATATGCTAGCTTTTCTAAGAAATAGAGGAACTGGCATCTTATTCTTTTATTATATTTTTACATAGTTCTTTGCCCATCAGTGTAAGTCTCTTATATAGGGCAGAGGTAACTTTAGCTAAAATAACTCTGTCGTTGTATATGCCACATAATTGCCTGAGTGTATAGTGGGAAGAGGCTGGCGAATCTAATCTGTGGTCAACTCCTCTAGTCCATCGAGTCTTGTTGACCTCTTTAAGTTTACTTTGTTTTGATTGTCTTGTTCCTGAGTAAGTACAGGGACAGATGTTTCTAGAATGTCTCAGAGCCTCATAAAGAGACCTCTGGCTTTTTTATGTGTGTCACAACCTCCAAGGCATAACAAAGACCTTCAAGTAGACAGGGTTATCTCCCTAAAAGAAGGAGGGGTGGTATGTTCAGGACTTTTCTGGGGAAGCTTAGAAGCAGTACTGCTGGGAGAAAGCATCAATGATTCTTAAGAAATTTTCCATCAATTCTATATCCTCAAATTGTACAAAATTTCCCACGTAGGCAATAGGCAGAGATGAAAAGCAAAGGTACGCAGCAGCCATCATTCCACTCAGCCTTGCTGGATCTTTGTCAAACAGCTGTGCTGACTGTATGACTTTTGTCGTTCCCATCAGATATGGGTATGCCAGTTATGGGAGAGAGAGAAAAGAGAAAGACAAGTAAAAGGAGAAAGAAAGTTCATGGGACAAGGGAAGGGGGAAGGAGGAAACAGGAAGAGATGGAAGGAAAACATGTGCATTCTCTTTTGACTGAGTCTTTTCCTGCTATTATGTGTTGTCAGTCAGTCTTGTTCTATTAAAATTAAAACTGGAACAGTAGGCGCTGTGTCCTGTTTATTGTGTGGCTAGTCCACCGATGTCTTCCCACATTCCCGGGAAATGGGATCAGGCAGACTAAGCTCCCACATATATATTTATTGCATGAATAAGTGAAACTCCTTTCCTGATAAACTATGTGATTGAATCTAAGACTAAAATAAATAAAATTGCCCTGGGAAAAGGAAATATCAAACTGTAAATAAATTTTTAGGGAGGCCAAGGAAAGAACGGTTAAAGATCTGAAATGAAGGGTTTTTGTGTACAAGGTGATTTTTTTCCTCTCCCTTTATGTTGTTTTTCTTGCTGATTAAGGATTCTTGTCTATAAGTAGACAAATAGAAGCATATGAGTGATTGAAATCATTTTGGTCACACCCCGCAAATGACGAAGCCAAAATATCATTGAGGTGTCCAGACCTGTATCACATCGCCGGTTTCTTCATCTCTTTCCTGCCTCTTCTCATTTGGAAGAAACCAGATCAAAGTGGCCCTCATGACTCTTCAGCCTGCTCAGCGAAGGAAGCTTCTGTTTTCTTTCTAACCGTGTGTCATTTTTTATCACTGTTATTTTAGAAAGAGCAGCTTATTTGGTAATTTTTAAAGCTGAGTCATTTTGCCTAGAATGTAGTTTTGATGATCTAATGTGATTTCGAAAGGAGAGAGGGGTAGTATAATCTGAGTGGACTCC
Organism: Bramus lutescens; assembly: GCA_001685075.1. Classification (NCBI taxonomy): domain Eukaryota; kingdom Metazoa; phylum Chordata; class Mammalia; order Rodentia; family Cricetidae; genus Bramus; species Bramus lutescens. The sequence goes on from LOEQ01003445.1 coordinate 225,985, forward strand.
TAAATCAGGTTACAGATGGCGATGTGAATTGCGAATTAAGACGCTTGGTAGTGACAGCTCTTCACATCCCAGGAAATCCCACCTTGCCCCCACCATTTGTCACAGCTCTCGTTAGAACCTCTCTTCAGCACTGCAACACATTGCCTGGCATCTTACGTCCCTTTGGCCCATGTAAATTGGAATTGTGCTCAATGCATTTCACTTGCAGTGTTGAAAATGGGAGGTGATGTTTGGATCATCGTTCCAGTTAGAGTTCCACGGTGCACGATCATTCCACGTCGCCTGAAGGGTTTGTTCATCTCAAATAGGAAAATAGAACAGAGATGAGAACAATTCCATGTTCCTAGGACCGTGTCATTTCTGTCTACACTGGCAAATGGAGCTATTGAGGTAGCCCTCAAGGAGATTTGTTTACAGCGAACACTAGACTGTTGTTTGAAACAAATAAGCAAGTGGGAAGCCCTTAAAGTTACTCACTGTAACCTTGTGTTTGCCTTTATGCTATGTGAGCTATTTACCACCCCCCAAAATGAACTGTGTCACTCTTGATATACTTTCGCATTATTTTTATATTTTAGAAAATTGTAAAATAATAATCCAGTCAGTTGTGGTTAATCCATCAGTAGATGTTAAATGCATGCTTAAAAGTTTGAGCAGCAAACTGTGGCCAATTTATGTAATCCTAGCCCTTGGGAAGTGGCAGCAGGAGAATCAGAAGTTCAAGGTTATATTTGGCTATGCACAGAGTTTGACGCCATCTTGGGCGTCAAAAAAAACCTTGTCTAAAAAAAACCCAAAATTTTTGATAGAGTAGATTATATTAATGGTCATTTGCTTTTTTCTGAGCTATAACTTTCACAATATTGTTCTCAGGGCAAAAAAAATGCAGCTCAGTGGTAGAACACAGCCTTTGGTTTACAACCTTGTAACACACACATGCACACACACACACACACACACACACACACATGCTTGCACACACCTTTAATCCCTCTGAAGAAAAACCCTTCCTTACAGACTGCCTTTACCACTAGGTTTGAAAGAACTGAGATGCGTAACCATTAGAATGTGAGGGCACTAGAAACATGAAATTTTAGAGATGGACAAATACTTTGAAATGGACTAATTCAATTCTTTTCAAACTTTCGTCTGGAAAGTTCTTTACTTAGAAGGCATACCCCAGAGCTCAAAGCGTGAAGTACAGATTCACATACCAAGGAAGAAGGAAGGGGAGTGGAGAGTATGAGGCTGTGCCATCATATCCTCAGAATACCCAGAGTGGAATTCCAAAGCCACGGTCTCTTACCCACATCCATTTGCTAATTAGGTACTAGGATGCCAAATAATTTGTTCAAGGCAGGCAGCTCTTCCGAAAGCCTGGATAGTTTCCCATTCATTCACTCAAAGAATGTGTGGGCATACTTTGTGTCCCTTAGAAGTTCTTAGAACATTGGAAGACTCAGATCCAATTGTGGGCCCCCAAGGAAAAGTAGCTCCTTCTAGTCTAGGAGAACCTGAAAGAGCATTTGAGAGATAATTTCACAATGTTAGCAACATGGTGCCACAGAGTGACTTGAGAATGGAGGGTGGAGGTCAGAGAATACTTTTTGGAAGAAGTGATGTGAATTTGACTGTACCTCTGCTCGCCACTGTCTTTCATAATTTAACCATCCTCAGATACCAGCAAGTGTATATGGGATGGTACAGTAGAAAGAATACTGATTAGGAATTTAAATTTCCATGTGTTAACCCTAGCTCCACTTCCCTTCTAAGATGTGGTATATTTTATGTCTGTGAGATGACAGTCATCGTGCCTGCACAGGATTGAGTCTGGCCCCTGCTTTATACCTTCCACAGTGTTCTCCTGTAGCCTGTTTCCCACTAATGTCAGGTTGGCTTGATTTCTCAAGACTTTCTAAACCTTAAAGAATTCCCTCTTAGAACTGCACCTCAAGCCACTATTTTCCATTAGATGACTCTCTTCTACACAAAGGGAAAAATTATTTTTGTTTTGTTTGTTTCATGCTTAAGCAATTTTGGATGTTGGTTGAAAATTTTTCTGGGAGTTTTATTTGTTTTGGTTTTCTTGTTCTTTTTCAATGTCTTCCTGTGTAGGTCAAGGAGGGCTTAAACCTAAGATCTTCCTGCCTGACTCTCCCTATGCTATGAGTACAGACATCTGCTACAATGTGTACAATTGGTTGCTTTATTAACTGTTTAAAATATTGTTTCGTCTCATTAGTGAATCACTAATAACTGCAGATATTTTAGTTCTTCCTCCATTTGACCATGAACTCTTACAGACCAAACCATGTCTGATTCCCAACCAAAGCACAGTTCTTGCTCAGAGATAAGAGAGATGTGAGCCCTACCCAGGATTGCCTTCCATGGAGAAAGAATTTCTTATATATGTGTTGTTTTTGTTTTGTTTTGTTTTGTTTTTTTCCTGAAAAGTATCTTAACAGTTTCTCTTATTTTAATTTGTTTTCCTGTTGCTGTGACAAAAATCCTCCTATAAAAGGAACTAAAGGGACAAAAGGTTTGTCTCAGTCACATTTCCAGGTCATAGTGCCACCACTACTGGGAAGTCCAGATAGTAGCTAGTCTCACTACAACCAAGATCAGGGAGCAATAAAAATAACGCATGTATGCTAGTGCTCAGCTCGCTTGCTCTTACAGAAGGCCTTGACTAGGGAACAGTGCCACCCATGGTGTGGGATCTCCCACCTCAATTTACATAATCAAGAAAATCCTCCACAGACACATTCACTGGCTAACCTAATCTGGACAGTCCTCTTTGAGATTGCTTTTCCAGATGATTCTAGACTGTGTCAAATTAACAATGAAAAGGAACACCCGCCCCAACTGCATGGATCACTGACACAAAGATGGACTGTGAACTTCAAGGATTTAAAAAATGTAAGTGTAGTAGTCCACATGATAACTGTAAGACCTGCATAAACTGCTATTCTGAGTCATTTCTTTTACAGCCATCTGTCTTTGGCTGTCAGTTTCCTTGAGTTGTAGAAATTCACAGGAAGTTCGTTCATAACCTATTTCACTTTCTTCCGGTTACCATAGTGGGAAATGCTTGAAGCAAAGGTGAAGTAACGGTTTTAAGCCATGCCCTGTAAGGTACTAGTGACACCTTGCCTTTGTGTTCGGTATAAAGTCACCTGAAGTCAATTAGCTGCATATCAGCCTTGTATTAAAGGGCAAATCAGAGGCAGGGATGTGTCTGGATGAAAGATAACATTAAAGACCCGTGTAGGATTCAAAAATGAAAATCAAGTATGCGTTTGGTGGTTTGTGTGGGAAAAAAAGTTAAAGTCTTTGAGAAACAAGCTAGAGTGGGTTGATCTGCTGCAGTGAAGCTTGTTCTGCCATCCTTTCTTCAGTAAGGAATTCTAAGGAAATGGAGTTTTGGGTGAGGGTGTTTGTTTTGGGGCTTTTTTTTTTNTGGCATGGCTTCAGTTCATGGGACGTGATTATTCCAGGAAGATTGTGACCTGAAAAGAGTGGTTGAGACTCAATCACTGGAGCTTAACCACAGATTGGAAGGACAGGCTGTGGTAGGCTACAGTGCCGCTCGGTTGAGGGCCCATTTTTTTAATTATTTATTTTTGTTTCATGTGAATTGGCATTTTGCCTGCATGCATGTCTGCGTGAGGGTGTCAGATCTTGGAGTTACAGATAGCTGTGAGCTGCCATGTTGGTGCTGGGAATTTGAACCCAGGCCCTCTGGAAGAGCAGTCAGTGCTCTCAACTGCAGAGCCATTTCTTGCTCAACATCCCCTAAGGGCTCTTTTTTTTCCCCATTGTTGTTCATCACCCTGATGTCACTGAATAGGTCCAGATCTGGAAGGTGCAGATTTTCAGCCCTCTGAGGACCATTGTAGAAGTCATACTCCTCTATATATTTTTCCAACAGTCCTAAAAGTGATGGGAAACCACCTTACAGTAGGTTTCCTATAGGATCAATGTGGCCTTTAAATAAGCTTATTCCAGTGGCACGATCGCAAATGAAATACATAGTAGGAGTTGGTGCTGATACATGCAATGCATAAGAAGAGAGGTAGTTAACTTCTTTAATTGTCCTTAAGGAAGTCTGATCTAGAACAGGGATCAGCAAAACTTTTCTGCAAGGCCAGAGAGTAAATATTTCAGACTTGATGAACTAACAGACCAAATTGCAGGAGGCAAAGGGCTGTCACTGGAGACAGAGAAAGGGAAAGTTTGACAGTGCTTAGTTGGTCACCCCCACAGGTCATCTCCCTAGCTCTGACTCACAGGTCCTGTCCCTTTGGTTCTCCCCCACATCTCCTGTGTGGTAAATAACACTCCCCTTACAGATGCTGCTCCAGTAGCCGGGAACCAGCTGGATTCCTGCTCCTGCCCATGAGGTAGATGGAAGCGAGATGAATTCCTAAAATCCAGTATTGAACTAGGAACTGAATTTTTCACTGTGGAAGCAATATCTGCACCATGTGTGGGTTGTAGTATTCCTGTTGGGGAGAAAGGAGATGGGAATTCTTTTTAAATACAAATAATTGCTTTAGGATTTAAACAAAAAAAAAGCCTTAGAAATCAATCTATTTAATAAATGTCTCCATTGCTTCTTTTTATTGATGGTGTTCAGTGCTCAAAACATTATTGGTCTTGTTTCTTTTTCTAAGTACCATTTTTTTACAGAAAAGGATAAGTAAATTCAAACATCTAAAAATATTTTTCTGAGAACACATTTCATTTTGAGCTATACAGAATTTACCTCCATGCCCTACTTGTGATCCATTAAATACATTTTAATGCCAGGTTTAGGATGGCTTGACTCAAATATTTTGACACCTAAGAAACCATAAAAATTTTCATCTCTCTGCATTCCTCTTTTTCTCAAAGAGGTAGTTTTATTCATGTGTTGGGAAAATACCCAGCTAAAAGCACAAGAGGTTAAACTTCAGTTCGAGACACTATTTCACAAACTCTACCAGAGAAGAGGACTCCCATTCTAGGAGCTCCTGTGCATTGTTTTGGGATCCCTACAATAACCCTGGGAATAGCCACCGGCCAGGAACTGGGTATTTTGGGTATTTGTAGGACATATCAACTAATCCTCCCCGTTCAAGTGCTTTAGAATGAAGAGAAGGATGGGGGGTATAGAAAGGGGAGCCACCCCCAGAGCCCATAGCTGCGAATCAAAGAGAAATGATCATTGTGGCCAAAGTCATCATCATAGCATGCTCTCATTCTGCGGAGCATCCACCGGGGACACAGCGCGCCTTCTACACAGCATCTACCAGGGACACAGCGCGCCTTCTACACAGCATCTACTGGGGACACAGCGCGCCTTCTACACAGCATCTACCGGGGTCACAGCGCGCCTTCTACACAGCATCTACCGGGGTCACAGTGCGCCTTCTACACAGCATCTACCGGGGTCACAGTGCGCCTTCTATACAGCATCCACCGGCGTTTTATTCCAGTCATTTTCCATGCATTAACTCAGTTTAGTACTAGCAATTCTGAAGAGAGATTTCTTTTCACTACCGGTTTGTCCCTTGGTTCCATTGCTTCTGAGTCTCTGTAGGGTGATACAGGATATAGTGGGGCTTGCCATGGAACAATATAGTTCACTTCATGGGGTAAAAAAGCAACAGAAGACCGGGAAGGATCTGGAACAAGTTACAGCTGCCAAAGAAATACAACCACATACACACACATGCATAGTGGCCTCCTTCCTCGAAATGAAGTCCATATTTGAGTTGCCATCACTTCCCATGATGTCATTAAATTATTAATCCATGAGCAGATTAATACATAGGCTAGGTCCAAGCCCTCATAATCCATTCACACCAAGCCTTTGACAAATGAGCCTTTTGGACAGGAACACTTCTTATCTGACCTATAAAACAGACTCAGCTCTTAGGCAAAGGAACTAAAGCATAGGAGTTCAGACCTCCCATGACGTAGAACTTTAGATTTATCGCCACTGAACACGCCAAGCAAAGGTGTGGCATTGTCTGCCCAGCACTGTTTGGCCATTTTTGTTTTGTTTTTTTTGAGACAGGGTCTATTATGTAACTCCAGCTGTCCTGAAACTCGCTATGTGGCCTGGCCTCAAACTCACAGATGACACCACCTCCCAAGTGCTGGGGTTAAAGTGGTGGAGCGCTATGCCCCACCTCCGTCAGCATGTTTTTGACTGAGCAGCCCACCCTTGTATAAAGCACCACTTCTAAGTTGGACTTATAATGCAACTTCATGGTCCCCTTGGTTCCCACATATCGTGTTCCTCATTATAGTCCAGTGGGAAATTTAAACATTTTAAATCTTAATCCATACCTGGTATTTGGACATTTACAATCATGTGGAAGATTAGAGAAATGGGGTTTGGAGTAGGTGTTATAAGAATCATAGGAGAAATGAGGCCAAGGAGAATTGATTAGTTACCTGACTAATGGACAGACTTGCTTACTTGAACTTGAGGAAGAGGGAGGACCCTCCATAATTCTTTGAGCCTTCAATAAATTTTGCAGCCTAGTAAGTGGACCTGTGAACATGTGCAGTCTTACCAACCCCAGACAAATGCCCAGATTACAGCCTGAAAGCATTTGAACTTGATGGGGACTCTCCACATCCTGTTTGATGAAAGACAGATTAGGAAAAATCCTCTGATAGTCAAGAGACTGGGCCTTTAAGAGTCCTTGCCCAATCACAAAGAGGAAAAAGTAAGGCACTTTACTGAAGTCCAATCAAATCAATCAAGCCAAAGGCTTTGGTTATGTGATGGGAGGTGGGAGGTGCGGCTGCTTTGTCTTTCACACAGAGGTTTCCTGGGGTACTAGTGTTAATAAGGGAATTTGGGTTTTCTACTGATGATTGCATTATCATCTCAGACGGGACAGCAAAAGCCCTCAGAGCTTGGAGAAAGAACGTCGTCGGTTACATATTCTCACCAATCAAGCTTGAAATGATTTCAGAGATAATAGGTCATTTGCCATTTGCTGTGAGGTCTGCCCTGAAGCTCCTAAACCTTGTTGAAGGACATGCTCAAGTGGACCAATTCCTCTTCCCTCTTTGATATTGCCAAGGAGGGGGGAGAGGTGCTTTGGCAGCTACTAAGATATTACGAAGGAAGCCAGTATTCTCTGGGTTTACTTTCTGCCCACGTGGTCTGTCTTACGAGGAGGATTTCAAATTCAAGCTTACTATGTCAGACTGGTTGAAATCTTGTCCTGGTTTTTGGAAATTAACAAAGCAGCAGAGTACTTCTGTGAGTTATGCTTATTAGATGCTCTTTTCTTCCCCTCTAGTTTTAGCATAAAATACTTTTAATTTGATTGGATTGGATTGTTGCGGTTAACTTGAACTATTAGAGAAATTTGTCTTGTAAAGTTAAACAAAATGTCTGCATAACACCCTAACCATTTCTATAGAGCTGAACTGAAGGTTGTAGAAAATAAAAAATAATGCAAATAATCTGGGGGGGGGGAGTTTCAAACATTAACACCCAATCTGGCTTTAAAAGTAAAAATACATATTTTTTAAAACATCTATACCCATTTAGTTCACACTTTACCTTAGGAATTAAAGGTACAGTGACATAGACCACCTCTTTCTGCCTTGCTTAGAACCATGAACAAGAATTCTCATTGTTACCCTGCCCCGATTCTAGCATAGTTTTGAAAAATAAAAAGAATAACGATGATGCCCCCTTCATCTTCCTTGCTTTGAACCATCTGTTTCTCAGGCCCCCATTTCTCAAGCCAGGGTTGCACAAATCATCTGTGACTTTAATTTTAGCTGTTCCACATAGTTTAGGTATCTTATGTGCCAAGGCCTGGTTTACACGTGCCTTGGCTAACCCTTCGCCTGACTCCATGATCTAAGCAGTAGTTGTATTTGTTGCTTTTCTTCTGTTATGGTTAAATAACCCAGGCAAAAACAACTTGAAGGGGGGGGGCTTATTTTAGCACACAGTTGCAGAATGCAGCCAATCCTGTTGGAGAAGCCATAGTGGGAGGAGCTTGAGTCAACCAGTCTGCATCTGCAGTCAGGGAGCAGGAGATGGGAGCTGCCATTCTCTCCCTTTCTCGTTTTATTCAGTACAGGATCCCCGCCCATAAAATGGTGCTGCCTGCCTTTAAGTGGCTCACCCTCCTCACAGGCATGCTCAAAGGCGCCTTTCTAGGCCGTTCTAGGCACTGTCAAGACAACTGAAACCATCTCAATAGTATTGCCCTGAGAGGACCCATGAGAAAGGAGGAAGCAAAGTCAAGTCTCCAGAGTGTCTCCAGGCTGCATTGCGAGCAATGCATTAGAGAGACTGGACCCAGTCTCCTCTCCGTGTCAGCTATCAAGTACAAAGGTGAACCCAATTTCCTCGTGGGGGATGTTCTGGATCAGAGATTAGAACTGCATCCAGTTCCAGAGCTTCTCCTCTTGCTAACTATACTGATTGGTTTCCAACATTTCTTCAGTAGGGTTGAAATTCTACTGTGAGCGTCCACTGTAACAAGCTTCATTCATTGCTCCTGAAAAATTGATCAGAGCCTTCAGGTAAATGACTGCATTTGGAGAGCTAGGTGAGACCAGAGATGCCCAGAGGCTAGTAGGTTAGAGATTCTCAAACTTAGTCTCAGGACCCGTTTTACAGTTAGGAAATATTTGAAAGATAACAAGATCTTGTAATTTTGTTATGTCTTTCTTTTGTGTAATTATATGCATTGTTTTCTGATGGCAATTGGAAATTGGAGGGACATGAAAATAGCCTGAGCAGAAGAATGCAGGACTGGCCACGTCTGTCCCCATGGCTATATTGTATTGTTAGTGAGTGTCGTTCCATTCACTGAAAAATAGAAACCTGTCCTTGAGATAAAGAAAAATTCAAGCCGTCCTCTTTTGTTTTTTAATCAACTGACTCAGAGTATTGTTGCTGTCAATCTGATCTATAAGTCTGAAGATTTTTATTCCTGCTCTAGAATATTATTAATTTGATCTGCTGCTCCGAGATTTCTCTGTGCCTGTTGAATTTGATTTGGCTCTGAAGATGAGTCAATGAATAATTCTCACCTTTGGTGTTTCTTTTGTCTTAAATTTTATTTTGTTTGAATATTTTAGTAAATCAAACCTAATAGAGAAAAATGAACACTAGATCCTGTCCAGGTGGACTTATCCCAGGAACAGAAAGATGTTTTGTAATTTGAGAAGCAATCATTGTAATCCAACCTATTAACAGACTGAGAAAGAAAACTGCAGTATCATCTCTACAGGTATAAAAACATCAAAAAAAATCTAACATCTAATTATGTCCAAAACCAACAAAACTTTCATCAAACTGAAGAAGGGCAACTTGATTGTATCAATCAATCCGGCTGCCGTTGGATCCGTGGGTGTTTAAAGAAACAGAAATTTGTTGTCTCGCAGTTCTGGAAGCCAAGAGTCCAAGATCAAGGTGTAGACAGCTGGGTATCTTCCCTCCCTGGCTGGCAGATAGCCTCCTTCGCTCTGCACCTTTGCATGGTCTGAGTGCCTTTCATAGGGACGACTAGGCAGATTTTTTCCTTTCTTTCTTCTCCTTTCCAGAGTGGGACTCAGCCCAGACTACATACATGTATTTTAAGCAAGGACTACACCTCTAAGCCAAATGCCCAGACATCCTTTTACTTCTGTAGTTTGAGAAAGAGTTTTACTTACCCAGATTGGCCTTAAACTCACTCTGCATCCCAGCCTTGAACTTGTGATCCTCCTGCCTCAACCTACCAAGAATTTGCTAAGAATACAGGCTCTGTAGTTCCACCAGCTCAGCTGACTCATCCTTTTGAAGAAGTCAGTCCTATCAGATCAGCACTGAGTCCTAACCTCATTTAATCCATAGTTACCCCTTATAATATTGTTGTGTTGGTGGTTAGAGCTTCACCATATTTTAGTGTTTTTATATTTTTTAAAATTTGGTAACTATGTCTCTTTGTTGAAAAACAGTTGAAATTTAAATGAAACTCGATATTAGCCATGGATCACTAACTTCAATTTAGACTTTTGACTTCCTTCCTTCCATAAGAGTTGAAGGTTAACCAAAATGTTTAAAATATGACTTGGCTTGGCTAGATATGTTTCTTCTCCCTTCTCCTTTTTTGTTAGCTTCCTTTGTTTATGTCCCTACTACCGGAGGAAAGCCAAATGTCCTACCAGCCCAAAAGATAAATTAGTACTTTGAGTTGAAATACACCTTTAGAGAGAATATTTCTATAAAAAAAAAAATTCAACGGGCAGAGGTGGTAGTAACACAAGGCTTTCATCCCAGCCTTGGGAGGTAGAGGAAGGTAGAACTCCAGATCCCACTCCAGTCTATGTATAGACTTCCAGGCCAGCCAGAGCTACTTACTGAGACTTTGATTCAAAGGAAAGAAAACAAAGGAAATGATCATGGAAGTGAAATATTTTGTCCATATCTGAGATTAATCAGCAAACTGTAGGTTATAGATAATATCTTTGCATATGCCCGATTCAACTTGGACTTTTTATTAACAGTAAAACTGGTTTCCTTCATGGAGACATAAATAGAGAATCTGGTCAGTAACAACAGTCTTTAATCTCAAGCTGATTCACATCGCAAAGCCAATCAGATGTTTTGGGGGATATGACTGCTTGCATTTTACATCTTAAAACAGCAAGATTTAGATATAATTTAAATTTTATTAATATGATTGAAATTCTGTTTGCCCATTGCTAGAAATGTATCCTTTAAGCCAAGACTGATGTGCAAAGGTTGTATTATGATACTGCCTTATTATAGACAATTATGCAGCCTTTAAACATATGTCTTAAAAACACAGAAAATTAAAATCTGAATTCCTATAGCATGAAAAGCATAATTTAGCTGTGATAAAATACTTTAAAGTAAGTGATTAAAAATAAAATATGTGCAAAATGAGGTTGGAGAGATGGCTGAATGGTTAAAAGCAACTGTTGCTTTTGTAGATGATCCAAACTTGCTCCCCAAACTCATATTGGGTTATGCAAAATCACCTGTGACTCCAGTTCTAGGAATCCATCCAATGCCCTCTCTGGCCTTCACAAGCATCTGCATCCCTGTAATGCATATACAGACAAGCAGGCACACACACACACACACACACACACACACACACACACACACACACACNNNNCACACACACACACACACACACACACACATACACACACACACAAATAAATAAAATTTAAAAATCGTAGTATATATGTACATGCATAACAAAAAAGTGAATTTTACCAGAATAAAATCCATGGAGCAAGGTATAGTGACTCACATTTGTAATCCAGAATTTAGGAGGCTGAAGTAGAAAGAGTTCTGCAAATTCAAGGCCAGCCTGGGTTATTTAGTATCTTTTAGGACAACCTAGGCTACAGAGTATAATCTTATCTCCAAAGGAACAATTAGTAGTAATGGCAAGATAAATCAGTCAAAGTGCTTGCTGCCCAACCAAACATCAGGACCTGAGTTTGATTCCCAGAACCTACATTAATAACAAAAAATTCCTAGATTTTGTGGTACACTTATAATTCCATCTCTGGAGAAGTAGAGACAGATAGATCCCTGGCACATGCTGGCCAGGTAGCCTAGCCTAAATCTGGGGGCTCCAAACCAATCAGAGACCCTGTCTCAAAAAGCGAAATGGATGGCTACTGAGGACCAGATCCAAGGTTGAGTTCTGACTTTCATGCACTCAAATATTTACATGTATGTATATCTACACACATTACTTAGCATGCATACCCACACACATTTAAAATAAAAAAAAACTAATGAATCAGTGATAATACCATGTTGAGCTTACATTTTCTTCATTGTTTCCAATTTTTCGGAAAAAATATTCTTTTTTCTCATGCACAGACCTGCACATGGCATTCCAGATGAAATAGGACACACATGGAGTATATGGGTCACAGACCTATACACATGGCATTCCAGATGAGATAGGACATACATAGAGCATGTGGGTCACAGACCTGCACATGGCATTCCAGAGGAGATAGGACAAACATGGAGTATGTAGGTCAAAGATCTGCACATGGCATTCCAGAGGATACACATGTAATATGTGGGCCATAGACCTGCACATGCCATCTAGATGAGAGAACACACATGGAGTATCTGGGTCATATCCCTGTTTTATTTGTGCATTGCTTCACTTTAAAAGTCGGAAATTGAGCTGAACAGTGGTGAAACACACCTTTAATCCCAGCACTTGGGAGGCAGAGGCAGGCGGATCTCTGTGAGTACAAGGCCAGAATGGTCACCAGCGAGAAAGAGAAAGAGAAAGAGAGAGAGAGTTAGTTCGAAGATAGCCAGGGATACACAGAGAAACCCTTGCAATTTAAGGGAATTTGGACTATTGTGTCAAACGGTGTTGGCTCTGTGGGTTTTCATTTTTAGCAATTTTTTCCTGGTATTTACTGATTGACTGATTCATTCCTTAAGTCAGGAATTTAGTGAACGTGAAAATCTACCATAGTGTCGTGTACCAGAAATATAAATATGAAAAACATCTCTGCCTCAAAAACTTCACCAATTGACATTGAACATCATATAGTGGAAAGGAAGTAATGGGGATGTATAGCAGGCTGGAAAAGAGTCCTGATGATTTCCTCTGTGGCCTTCCAACTAAAACCTTGATGAAATAATCCAACTGGAGAAGGGATAAAAGATTTGACCAGCAAAAACAAAATCTGGATAAAATAGGAGATATACAAAGGAATATATTGAAGCTGGGCATAGTGGCACACACCTTTAATCCCAGCCCTTGGGAGGCAGAAGCAGGAGAATCTCTATGATATGGGATTCCCCTCTGTATACTGTGAATATTAATGGTTAATAAAGGAACTAATTTGGGCCTATAACAGAGTGATAGGGGAACAGAGCTAGGTGGAGAAAACTAAACTGAATGCTGGGAGAAATGAGGCAGAATCAGAGAGAAGCTATGTAGCCCTGCTGAAGCCAGACACCAGAACTTTAGAGGACAAGCCACGGCTACGTGGTGATACACAGATTAATAGAAATGGGTTAAATTAATATGTAAGAGTTAGCCAGTAAGAAGCTAGAGCTAATGGGTCAAGCAATGTTTTAGTTAATACAGTTTCTGTGTTATTATTTCAGGGATAAGTGGCTGGGAACTAACTTGCAGCCTCCTTGCAACATCTCTGTGAGTTTGAGGACAGCCTGATCTATATAGAAAGTTCCAGAATAGCCATGGCAACATAGAAAGACTCTACCTAAAAACAAAGCTAGGAAGGAGGGAGGGTAGGAGGGAGGAGGAGAGGAGAGTGGAGGGGAGGAGAGGGGAGGGAAGGAGAGGAGAAGAGAGGGAAGGAGAGGAGAGGAGAGAAGAGAAGGGGAGTGGGATTGGAAGTATTGAAATCCTAAGTGATGGAGAACTTCTGTGGATTGTGCACACTCTGGTTCCTCTTTATCTGCAATGTGGCGCAGAGCTTTGGATGAATTATATAGAATTAGGTTCAAATAAACTAGAAAAGAAATGAAATTACCTTAATTATTATAACAACCACAATAAAAAAGAAGTTAACAGTGTATGAAGCTGCCACATAAGTAAAATTAAAAATGTAATATATGAATGTAGGTCAAGAAAAGCGTTAGTTTTTATTATAACAGCATTATTCAAAAGAAGAGGAGGGGAGAGGGAAAGAAAGGAAAGGAGGAGTAGAAAGTATTTCACAATCGTTACAAAATTATTTTAGATTAAAATAAAAAAAACACAAGACTAAGTTACGATTTAAGGAAAGACAATCCCCCTACACACACACATAATACCAATGGTCCAGTCTCATTTGTAGTTAATTTGCCATGAAAGGCACCTGTTGACCAACATTTGGGTGTTGGTCAGGAAAAACCAAGACATGAGCCAAACTGTAATTAGGTAAAAAATGTCCTAGACAGATGGCCATTTTGGCACAATTGATATAAACAATGTATGAATTGATGTGAACTGCTTTAACACATTATTTCTCTCTTCCAAGAATCTTAATGTAGACCCCATGTGACTCCTGTTTATCGGCTCATCCATAATTACAGGTCTAAATTAATCACTTGGTTTATCGCTTGATAATTACTCGGACTGGCCCCTCTAGGTACTTCAGCAACAAGGAAACAGTTTAGTTAAACCATATTAGCTAAAAATCCCAAGTCCACAATAAAAGAAATGGAGTGATAAATCTCTGTTTTGACCCTTCCACATAGTTAATGCAGCAATGTAAAAAAAAATGAATTTTACTGCCAGATTTTGTGGCATGCACTTAGAATCCCAGCATTCTCATGCAAAGGAGTGAGTCTGAAGTAAGAAACCAGTCTCTTCCCAATAACGGGTGTAAAAGTTCAGGACCAGCTAGGGCTGCACAGGGAAAACTCGCCTCCAAACAAAACAAAATGAAAGTTTTTCACAGGCCATTGAAACTAATTAATCACTAACCCTGGTTAACGTTAGCCAATCAACTGCAATATTGCTGGACAAATGCATTGAATTTTTAATGAATGAAAAACTTGTTTATCATTATAACATTCTTTAAGACCCTGAGAGGAAAAGGACGGTCAGTTGCATCAGCCGACATATTTGTTTTGATGATTACATGCTTTCTCTTAGTTTATGGCTGTATTTGACAGATGGTTTTAGAAAGCAGATATCAGTGGTTTCCTGGAACCTTGAACACCTTAGTCTCTCCAGCAGTAAATTACACGCAAAAGCATTGACTCTCTGCAATCATCCCACAAACTAATATGGTTAGATGAGAAGATATCTGGGTTCTATTTGTCATAGTTGACTGTGATTTAGTTTATGTTTTGTTAATGACAGTACTTGGGATCAGAGTTAAGAATGCAGAAGTAAACTGATTGATGTCAAACTTCCCCCCAAAGCACAGCCAGGTCTATGCGAATGCTTGAATAGCGTGCCTAGCATTTAAGGTGTTCAATGATTGGGTTTTAGGTCATCTCAAAGCCTGGGCTGGTCAGGAAGATTTCATATGAGAGCGTAAAGTTTGAACAAGAGAGAAAAATCAGAGAAGGCTATACCCACATAATAAGAGGGGTTTTGCCTTTGCCCTTTTTGCCCTTGACCTCTGGGTCAGGCAAAATCTAAAGGTGTACTTGACTTATTCTCTGCTTATGTTGTTTGTGGCTTTAATTCCGGTGTGAATTTGCCCCTCCCCTTTTTTTCTTCTTTGAATTTCACCAGTGTCAAAGCCTCTGATGGATTGGTGGCAAACAAGAATGTCTAATTTAGTTCATTCTCTTTGAGTTGTAGTATTCTGAGGAAAGCCTTGAGTACACAGAACACGGTGCACACTGCTAGATCCTGAAGTAGGAATAAGTTAGCTTGTGCGTGGAGACTGCTTAGTTTAGTGACTAGAGACTGTGAAGACTCCACAAAGGGATGATCGCTGATTCGGATTCCCCTTTCAAAAGCTTCCGAAGTTCTGCATCCTGCCAAATGTGGAATACTCCAAGCAGCTAAGCAGAAATGAGAGAAAAGCGTGTGATCCTTTCACCAATTAAGTGATTGTAACAATTAGAGTTATGACTGACAATTCTATTGTCTAACACTAAAACATTTAATAAGCTTTGAAATTTCAAAATAGAAATAACCCAGCCTTACTAGTTGTTTTTGTTTATGCTTTTTTGGTTCTTTTGTGCATGTGGCATTGTTGTCAAAACAACAGCATTTTCTTAGCTCAGATAAGTCACTTAGTATTTCATCTTTTCTTGGAATAATAATGGAAATATTTTTTAAACTCTTAACACCCAGTCTGAACAATCACACAGTGTTAAGAGTCTCTAAAATGAGTAAGCATGTGGTTGAGAGCTTGGAGATAAACAGACGGGAAGAAAGTCCTCTTACCTGTAATATGCAGTCACAAGAAAATTTATACTTAATATTTCAATATTTCATATGCAGTTGAATCATATTATTTAGCTGTGTATCTTATCAGTGCTTTGTCAAAAGTTTCATGCTAGAATTCTAAACAGACCATAAGACGTTGACTCTTTTTGTCCCAAGCTATCTGTGACTTTTTAATGTATTTTATTTCCTGCCACCTTCAGAGAGCAAACAGATAAATAAAATGGAAAAGTTATAGGTGGGAAAGATGTGTGGAGAAGAGCAGACCACTGGTCACCACCACTGGGACAGCTGAAAACATCTTTTTCAGTTAATTTAAAAGAGATATATTGGAAACACTGTTTCCCAGTTAAGTAAGAACAGAAGAGAGTCAGCTAACAAGGGTTAAAAATACGAGATCTGCCCTTCTTAAGGAACGTCAGGAACAGGACTGGTGACTGCCCCAAGGACGGGCTTTCTAGGAAAGAAAGGGGCATTAACTCATTAAAAAATAATTATTCCTTCCATCTCCCATCTCTTAAATGTGGATGCTGGTAAATAGGTCTCCCTAGAAGCGGGGGGGGGTCACTCTTCCTGGTGATTGACAGGCTCAGCTGCCTTAGGAGGAAATTGCTTTGCCTTCCGAATGGGCCTCAGCAGAGCCCTGATCGAGGCTACTATATCTTTACCCTGCTCTGAAGATGTAAGAGTACTATTATGTAGAACATAGGCTGAAACTGAGGAAGAGATATAATCTGTTTCCCCCCCTAAAAATCCAGGACCCGGTTGGAAAGCTGTTTATCAGCTGGAGGTTGGTTGTGTGGACTAGGGTCTGGGTCTCATGTATGTCTTCCAGGCAAGGGGGCTGAACTCGGTAGAGACAGGAAACCAGAGTTTCCTTCTTGCCTTTGTGGCTGGGGAACCAAGGACATTTCTAGAACTGTACCTTTTGGGGTTCCTTCCTCCCTAAACTGCCTAACCAGTTCCTATCTCCCGTCTTCATCAATAAGACCAATCAGAACTTTTTATTGAACACCAAGAACTGCCTGGAATGTACTGGATTTACCTCTCACCTCCAAGGAATTAATTGCCTTCAGTACAAATTACATTTAGAGCTCTCTAAAATCACAAGAAACAGCATGCTTTCTGAAATAAGGAATCTGTGCTCTTTTGGTAAATCCCTGACTTCTGATACCACGGAGTCTTCCCCCTTCTCAGTTATCAGTTAATTTCTCCTGGCATGAAAGCTCGGGACGTCCAGAACTACTGAGATGCCATGGCAGAAACTGATTTTTATTATTATTTGCTGCTCATGTTAATGTTAGAAACAATCAATATTTTGCTGGTTGAATTTAGGGATAGTCTATCTTCATATTACAGTATATTTGAGTAAAATCAATGATTTTATCCAGCACTATGATGTTACACCTTTAATGTTTTCTCTCAATATTATTTACTTAATACAAACAAATTATTCCTATTCTAATAAAAAAAAGAATCTAATGACCCCCAAATTTGAGTCTCCAAATAGGTAATATAAGACCTGTTGATTTCCCCTTTCCAAATCTCCAAGATAATTAATTCCGTATGTATATCTCTAAGAAGTTTTAATTAGATATTTTAAGATTTTAACACTTGATAAATGTTGGAAGAAAATTACCATTCATTTTCATACTCTATAAAGCTACTGATGGTTTTTTTTTTCTTAACTTGATGTTTAAAAGCAAGCAATATTTATATTTGGAAAATGACAAGTTTGACCTGACTGGCTTCAGCTGACTGACAAGATCACTAATTGGTCTGGGATGTGAAGGATTGCCCACTGAGTGTTTGGATTAATCCAAGCACTTAGGTGTGAAAGTAATTCCCTGGTGTCCTTAAGTGCAACTGATTTTAAAAGCCCCTGAAGAGTTTGATGTTGAGGTAATTCTCCACCACTTTTGAGTGTTGCTGATAAAAACAAATGACAGAAACCAGAGCCTTCCTCTAACCAACTGCAATAGTCTCCCATCTTAACTTTGTCTCCCATCCCTGCTTAGCTCCCCATACTAGACATGATTAGATACGATCAAGGTGGTACTGCTAGAGATGATCTTAGTAATCTCCATCAATTGGAAGCTGTATCTAAATTCTGAGGAATAGTTATTGATGATTTGGGGATTTTATTGTTTAATAGTGATACTGTTCTATAACTGCATTTATCCCCCTTGTAGAAAGGGAACATATATTGTCTACTTCTCTTTCTGTGCTAACAACACTTGACATCCACTGCCTACAACCGTTTGTTCCATGTTATCTTAGATGTCCTAATTCTTGATTACCTACAATAGTTCTATCCACAGAATTCATGGTTTTTAATGTTTTACTCACTTTAATATTTCTTTTTATTAATATTCAGATTTCTTCCTTCAAACCAGTGGGTGCCTCCTCCAGCTTCATTCTAAGTTGTATGGACATAGATGTAGTTTAAAATCTTCTTTGTTTTTTCATACATTATGACTTTATGACAACCCCCTCCTTATCAGCTTTCAAGAAAATACTGTTATTCATAGACTTATACTCTTAACACCAGGTTGTGGTCACTAGCCACCTGGCCAGTGCTTCTAAACCTTTATAGCACAGGAAGGGTTTTTTAAAAGTTTATATTTTCCTATTCCGATTTATCTATTAATTCAAGGATTGCCTCTTTGGTTACATGTGTACCACTTTACTTTTAAAACTCATTTTCCCCAGGAATGGTTTAATGCAGCTTACACGTCACAAGTTACTCGTGGGCGCCATGAAACTCCTCATATTTAGAAGACAGCACTGCAGACCATATTGCAATATTTTGTGCTAGCATTTTTATAGGTTTCATATTTTATATATTGCACATGAATTGGCATTTTTAGTTCAATTTCTTCTGAAAATCATCTTGAGGAAACATGCCCTTACACTGGAAAATCCACCAGAGCTTTGTGACGATGAAAACACATTAGCAAATCAGACCCCACAGGCTTATTAGCCACCACTTTTCTAATTAGGGTGTGAAATTTTAATGTTTTGGAGTCTGATTAACTGATATAGCTATGTCATGGTGCTCATACCAATTTCTGTTTTGATGGGCATTGCAATATAAAGGGGGGAAAAGCAGCGAATAGACAAGACAAAACGAATAGGAAAACAAAGAGTCATTACCCCCATTCAAACGTGACTTAACACCTGAGAAAATGTGGCAGCCATGTTTCAGGTTCATCAGCGTCAAGTAAGATTTACAAATTATTAGCTTATCTTTTGTCTAATGGCAAGGGTGTGGAGTGCACATGTAGATAAAGCTGAGCCTGGATGTCTGCACCAAAGAAGATGAACCATTAAAGCAAATTATTCAACTTATGGAGAAAAAAAAGCTCTTCCAGCATATACGTCAGGTGTTTCTCGTAACAGAACCTGAATCATGATAAATGTTGACTAGTTCTCCTCTTCTTTTCCCCCACTCCCCAAATAAAGTTTTATATAATTTTTAAGTCAAGCCCCATTTGTATAATAAGAGCACCTGTGGATATACTTACACACATAAACTTTCATATTTGTATCCATAAAAGTGTATAGGAAACACATTAACACAACTAACAAGTGGTTACCTCTCAAGAGCAATTCTCCTAAGAGGGAGAAAGTGTAAGACGAGAAGTTTATATATTCTACTTTTTCTCGTTTTAGGTTTCAATTTTTATACCTATGTAATTTAAAATGTAAATATAAATTTAAAAATAATTGAAAAATTAAATTATCTTTGTGCTGGTTTTGATGACAAAAACAACCTGAATAAAGACATATACAGTAGGTAATCGTACAAAATTATTCAGTGACATATTTACATATGACCATTTTCCTAAATTATCTTTTCTATTGGTGAGACAATAGAAATGAAATTCTGCCACTACAGAACCATTTCTGTTTTTAAAATTCACTAAGATTTAATTTTTAATTATGTGTATGTGTGTGTGCCTGTATGGCAGTTTGTGCACATGCATGCAGTGCTCACAGAGGCCAGAAGAGGGCACTGGATCCCCTGGAGTTGAAGCTATAGAGCTTTAGCTGCCTGATTCGGGTGCTAGGAACCAAACCAAGGTTGTCTGGAAGAACGCCAAGCATATTTTTCTCTGCTCCCCTCCCTGCCTCTACCCTCCTCTTCAACCCTCTCCCATGATCCCCATGCTCCCAACTTACTCAGGAGTTCCTGTCTTTTTCTACTTCCCATGTAGATTAGATCTATGTAAGTCTCTCTTAGG
>LOEQ01003445.1:259402-270354 GCA_001685075.1 Bramus lutescens
TTTACCCATGCTCTCTCTGCATGATGTATTGTCTGTCTCCCACCCACCAAGGTCACCCACCCGCCTGGAGACTGGAGAAGTGCCAGGGTCACGCCTTGAATCTTCCAATTTCTCCCTTCTTGCCGGTTGGTGGTGGCACACACCTTTAATCCCAGCACTCACTCGGGAAGCAGAAGCATGAGGATCTCTGTGAATTTGAGGCCAACCTGGTCTACAAGAGCTAGTTCCAGGACAGGTTCCAAAGCTACAAAGAAACCCTGTCTTGAAAAACCAAAAAAAAAAAAAAACCAAAACAAACAAACAAATAAAAAACAATTTCTCCCTTCTCTTTTGCTCCTCCATACTCTCCCAAACACTCCTGCTTACTCTTTCAAATTCGTGGCCTCTTTTTTCATTAATTGGTGTTACATATATTTGTGTGTATATTCATATTCCTAAATACATAAATACAACCTGCTCGGTCTGTATAATGTTACGCGTATGTGTGTGTTTCCAGGGCTGACAGTGGTATTAGCTATCCAATAACTATGCTCTTCCCTAGATAAGACAGTTTCTTTCACGCTCATCATTTCTTAGTTACCTTTTTTCTTTTCTTCTCTCTCTCTCTCTCTCTCTCTCTCTTTATTTTTATTTATTTATTTAATCAAGGCATAGTCTTTCTATGTAGACCTGGTTATCTTGAAACTCTTTAATTCTCTATATAGACCAGTCTGGCCTTGAACTCATAAAGATCTGCCTGTCTCTGCCTCCCCACTGCTGGGATTTAAGGTGTCCAACACTAACCCTGGCTACCTGTAACACTTCAAGCAGGGCTAAAGCCTACTGAGCTTCCCCACCCCACCCCACCTCTCCCACCCTCTCTATATTTGCATGTTTGTTGGTATATTTTTTAGACCTTTATCCTTAACCACTCAGCTACATTTTCTCTGCCACAATGTAAAAATATATCTCATAATGAAAATAATTTTGTTTTCAGAGGAACTATTCTAAACCGAGATAAAGAAATTTGTGGTTCATTGGATGGGAAATAGTAACAGGAAGATTGAATGTAAGTGGCAGAATTTCAAACTCCAAGCATTCATCTCAATAATAATAAGAATATAAGAATCAACTAGTCCTTGTGCCTGGGATCAGGGAGTCATTCACAAGGTCTTGTAGTAAAATGCTGGTGGGATTCTTCATTTCGTGGTCAGAGCTATTTAAATGTCTTACTTTAACCTTGAGAATTATGGCCCAGTCCTCAAATGTTCATACCTGTAAGCAGTTAATGGAGTGGAACAGGTTTGATTCATTGAGAGGTGGTTGGTGAAGACATGCTCAGGCATGAGATTCAAGCAATGTTGGAACTCATTTTTAAACAGGCTTTCAACAGGCAATAAAGTGGAGACTCCCT
Source organism: Bramus lutescens (assembly GCA_001685075.1). Taxonomy (NCBI): domain Eukaryota; kingdom Metazoa; phylum Chordata; class Mammalia; order Rodentia; family Cricetidae; genus Bramus; species Bramus lutescens. The sequence goes on from LOEQ01003445.1 coordinate 260,796, forward strand.
GATGGGATTCAGCAGAAGCAATGGGCCTCGTTAGGCAGAGAATTATCATTGTTCTTAATGCCTAAAGCATCCCGGGTACCGGGCATCAATGACAAGCAAGAAAAGGCTTTGATTGCTTGTTTGTCTTTTAAGAAGAAAAACATAGAAATAATCCTGAATATACTTCTTGATCACAAAGATAGGAATCAACTTTAAGTTACTAATCAAAAATGAATGGATGGTATACGCACTGATACCATTAGGACTGGGAACAAACCAGAAACAAAAGAAAACTACGAGAGCTTTGGAAACATGAGGGATGGATTTGTCTGTTACGATTTGTCATTGATATGGAGTGCAATTAATTATATCCACCTGTTTCTTTCATCTTTGTATGACTGGGTAGAGATTATTAGCTAGAAGTACTGGCTCTTTTGGCCAAAAAGGATTGTGGTCTTTCCCTGTCTTTGTTGCCATTCTCTCTTTCCTGGCAGAGGAGAATCTGGCTCTTCTGCCATCCTAGACATAAGACAACCACATCGGTTAGCATACAGCTGTTCATCCCAGTAGGGCTCAGGAAATTGTCCTCCAAGCTCTAGAAAAGCGCTAATGGATGCAAGCACAAATGATAAATATTAACCCCCAGATCCTGAAGGCCAGGTGTCCTCCCAGAATCAGATCCTGAATTACACAGGGCTTTATTTTAAACCCAAATCAAGCCTAAATTAAGGCCAGCACTTAAAAAGCAGTGGTGTGTTTATGAATCCCTGCAATTTTCTCCTTATCTACAAGCATAGCCAGTGCAGACATGTGAACCCTAGCTAAAGGACAGAGGACGAAACCAGATTGACATAAAAATGAGTTCCCACTTTTCCTTATTGATTTCTCTTAATGCCTGCAAGTTTCTGCTTTTAGGTTTTTAGCTTATAGTTTCCAGAAAATAGTGCATTCCTGAAATATTAACAGAAGAATTCTCACTTTTCCGCCTCCCTGGATAGATTTCCTTTCTACCTGCCAAATATAAACTGCTTACTTTTTGTTTAAATCTGTCTTACTTTTGAATAATGTGCTGTCTGCCCTAGTCCCATGTTTCTGAGCAAAGTGCCAGGTAAGAATAGAATGTCAGAAAGAAGTCAATAAAAATGTCTAATATAAAAGAGTGAGGTGGAGATCGGTGTAGGAGAGTTGGTGGAGGGATGTTTAGACAGCTCGCCCTTAGCTAGGACTCCATTAATGTGCCCAGATCATGGCATCTCCCCAAAACCAGCTAGGAGACCGAGTCCTGTATGTAAAAGCAAAAAGCCTTTATTCTTACACAAGTTTACAGACTCAGTCTCTCCATGTGTTCAATGTATTGAATTGGTTGGAGCGCCCCAAGCTCAGTTGAGGTTTGGTTTTTGTAGTAGCAAAGGTGGGGGTGAGGGATTTCTAAGGTTCAGTACACCTGATTGGCTGACATTTAACCAGGAGTGTCCTGGTGAAAAGCGATGGGTGTGTGCTGGCAGGTGATCCTCTCTACAAAGGCTGGAACATTAGGCATTTCCTTTGGATGGTCTGTTCCTGAGTGGTGCCTGGGCTTGTGGTCTTTCTTGGAACCAGGGTGAACTACTGAGACTCAGGCCTCTATTGAGCTCGTCATGGCTGGGTTGTACAACTAGCAAGTAAATTACTGGTCTTGTATTAGTTCTCATTCTCCCAGCAGAGACACCCTGACTGGCCTGAAGCCCCTCAAAGTTGACAAAATCTCAAAACATTATGGCTTCCAAAATCCATTTAATCAAATTTACTACAGATATTTATTACTTAGTTCTGTGGGACTGGCAAACAATAGGTGTCAGGGGAAAATGAGGAAAGAATAACACAATTCTACCTGTTAAGGATTTAAGCTGTGTCTTGAAACTGCAACTTCCTGGCATACAGTAGTAGATCTGTGTAAAATGGTCGGAGATTTATTATAACAAACAGTAGCTGTGAGATCCTCAGGGAAAAAGGGGGTCAGTGACCTAAGAAAGCTTCCTGGAAGTGAGTGGACTGGAATGGATCCTAAATAATAGATGGAGTTTAAAAGGCAAAGAGACAGGACAGAGAATGTCTTAAGCAAATGAAGGAACTCTGGATTGGGAAATCTGCCCTGTCATCCACAATAAATATGAGAATGCACCGAAGTTAGCAGTTCAAACACATTCAGTGCTAACCTGTGAATCCCAAGCCTGACAAGAATGGTGGCACATCATCAAACACAGACTATTAGTCAGGATCCTCTAGAGTAGCGGAACTTAACGGGGGGAGGGTGCTGATCTAACAGTGTCTGGCTATGAACAGAAAGCCCACGAATCCAGAAGTTGCTCTGTCCCGGAGGCTGGATGACTCAGCTGGTCCTCAGCGGACACTGGAATCCCAAAGAAATAGGTTCTAATGTCAGTGAAGGAATGGACTTGCTAGAAAGACAAGAGCAGGCAGACAGAGCAAACGCTTCCTTCTTCCACATCCTTACGCAGGCTTCCAGCAGAAGGTGAGGCCCAGATTGAAGGTGTGTCTTTCCGCCTCAAGATCTGAATCCAAGGCATGTGTCTTCCTCAAAGATCCACGTCAAAGGTTTTGACAAGAAGGGGATTTAGCCACTTTAAACCCACATCAAAGATCTCTCACAGGTGTGCCCTTCATTTCTGAATTGTAGTTCATTCTAGATGTAGACCAAGACTGGCCATCCCAGCAGATAATCCTTAACTGGGAGCCATTCTTTCTGTAACTCTCTGTAGTCTTGTGGTTTTTATGTTGATTATAAAACCTGAAATTTGGATCCCTTTTTAAATAATATTGGAGAAGCTTATAGGATGGCACTGGTGACTCATATGCTTATTAAATTCCTTAACCATCAGGATATTATGTTTAGACCAATTCTATTTGGCACATCTCCAGCACCACTACCCTTCCTTTCAGACAAAGGGAAAACTCTCAGAAAGGTAGAAATCAATGAAACACTAGCTCTTATACAATTACAATTGCTTTTAAACACTGGACAGACACAAGCATGATTGGAAAGGCTCAGTCCCAGTGAAGTACATAGGCAGTTTATGACTGCCCTCTGTTCTGACCTATTTTTCAATATCTTGATGAGAATGGTGGGCTAAGCTGTCATTTTGAAAAGATAAACTAAACTCTTGGATTACCTTTGTCCTGTACCTCAATGAGAGAAACCATTCAAAAAATAAGGTGAGAAGCATAGCAAGTTCTCCAGTTATAAATGGTGCAGAGATGACATGTGGGACTGCAGGCTAAGGACCTCGATAAGAACTAGACTTGTTCATCGTGTGGACTCACACATACCATAGCGATGGGGTAAAGTGTTAAAAGATAAAGCTTGCTTCCTTCAACCAGTAGATGGCATGGCAGGAGGAAGGAGGCATAAGGTTATCGACTGGGGATGCTTGCATTGTTAGTTATGTACGGGGCTGAGTGAACAGATAACAGATGCCAAAGGCCAGGTTTCTCACTATGAAGAGTGGAAGCTTAAACACAAGAAAGGAGACAGGGAGTCTTAATGGAGATGGTAATAGAGGAGTTGGAGACATGTTTATGAATCCATATTTAGTTTACTATGAATATAGGTGGTTGCACACAGAACTACTGATAGACCTATGTACACACTAAACTTAGTTCCCCCATACACACACATACACACACACACACACACACACACACAATTTCCCAACTCTCCATGAGTGGAGAGGACTGACAAGCAAAAACATCCTGGCATCAACAAATACCTTAGGACCAACATCTCGTTTCCTAACATTGTTCTTCAATCAAAGGAACCAAAGATCCATGGGAAATAGCTGGTTGTGAGACTTAACTGGGGGATTTACACAGTGGACTTGGCACATTTTGTAGTGTCAAAATATAAGCGCAAAAACAAAAAAATGATAAGGTATATTAAAAGGATACAGGAACCAAATGGAATGTTTCCCAGTGACCAAAGTTAAAGTAATTTGAACAAGAAAATAAATTTATGCTTGCATAAATAATTAAAGTAATTATGCAATTAATGAGAGAAAAGAGACAAATCTCTCTGCATAGTTCTGAATAATTTATGTACAGATCCAATCCTCGTAGACAGAGCAAGACCTCACTCTCACTAAGTGACTAAGTGGAGAGTGAGAGAGTGAATTCCTTCGAACAGGCAGGGAAGGGAAGAAAGGCTGGCTTGTCACTAAAGAACCTGATGAACAGCATTTCTGCTGAGCTGCCAAGGTCGCTATCCACAGCCAGGTTTAGAACAAGCCTGCTGTTACACTGTGTTAAAAATGGGCCCTTATCTTTTTGATCTGCCTTTTCCGAACCCATAATTCACCAAATTCCAATAGGGAGATAGGTTATGAAATAGATGACTGGCATTTCTCAGAAATGTCAAGATCATCAAAAACAAGAATGGTCTGAGACGTTGTGATAGCCACAGGTCAACAGGGGAGACATGATGAATAAATGCAAGGTGATGAGATCCTGACACATTCTTAAACAACTTGAAAATCTTAAACAACTGAATACTGCACACTATTATAGTTAATATCAATATATCATGTTGTTATATGTACTGTAACCATTGTACATAATCACATCTGTTACTAGACATGGTATGGGGTATCTGAAAATACTGTACTTTTTTTTTTTTTAGTTTTTTCCTTCTCCTGAAAAAGGTCGTTAAAATAATTTAAGAACTGAAGAGCTGGCTCAGTTAGTAAAGTGCCAGCTGTGTAAGTATGATTAGTCCCTTACCACACACAAAGCCCGGAATGGTGGTACACGTCTGTAATCCCACAGCAAGAAAGGAAGAGACAGGTGGTGGTGGTGCACGCCTTTAATTCTAGCATTTGGGAGGCAGAGGTAGGCAGATCTCTGTGAGTTCAAGGCCAACCTGGTCTACAAGAGTTAGTTCCAAGACAGGCTCCAAAGCTACAGAGAAAGCCTGTCTTGAAAAAACCAAAAAAAAAAAAGAAGAAGAAGAAAAAGAAAGGCAAAGACAAGATCTAGAGCTCATTGGCCAGCCACTCTAGCCAAATTGATGAGATTCGGGTTCAATGAGAGACCCTGTTCCCAAAAAACAAGGGGACAAGCAAGTTAGGAAGACATCCACCAATGTCCTGTCTTCTCCACACATACACAAACATGTATGTGAATACCTGCAAACCCATGAACACACACACATTAACACAAGCAATGATTTAAAGGAAAAGGTTAGGAATTTGTTTAGAATTATATAACTGCATGAAATTGTCAAGATATAAATTAATTTTGAAAAGGTTTAAGAACTCCCAAAAAACCAACCATTGCATAAGAGTCAATATAAATCAATATAAATGAACTATTACAGAGCAGTGAGATGGCTCAACAGGTAAAGTCACTTGCCAGCAAACTTGCCAACCATAGCCCATGTAATGGAAGGAAAGAACCAATAGCCGCAAGTTGCTTTCTGATCTCCACACATGTGCCATGGCATGCACATACCCCCCACCACACACATGTACACACATGCAAAATGAATAAATGCGCTAAAAGATTATTTTCATTATTGCTATTTGACCTGGGTGTTATCAAGATAGCTTCCATCTTCCAGCTCTTGGAAGGCAGAAGCAGGTGGATCTCTGTAAATTCAAGGTCAGCCTGGTCAACAGAGTAAATTCCAGGCTAGCTAGGGATGCTTATTGAGCCCCTGCCTAAAAGAGAGAGAGAGAGAGAGAGAGAGAGAGAGAGAGATGAAATACTGCTATTTGAAAAGCAAACATGCAACATTTATAATGAAACTGAATCCTTCAAAATATTCTCTAAGTTACTGAGCTCCTACCTGAGTGTATTTAACCTCAAAAGTTCATATTTCTGCTACTTGTTTCCAGAGCTTGGCAAAGGTTTGATATAAAACAATATAAAGCTGCAGATGCCACATGTTCTAGGCCCAGCAGACAAGAGCCAAACTGTCTTTCTTTGGAGAAAGCAGCCTTTGGTAACACAGAATGGGATGGCTACAGCTACTGTCCTAGTTAGACTTTTTCTCACAATGATGAATGCCCAAGGGAAATGATTTGAAGGAGGAAAGATGTAATTTAACTAATGATTGCAGAGGTCCTCTAGCTCCATTGTTTCCAAGCTGAGCAAAGTCAGAACATGGGGGAAGAGTGTGGTAATGCAAGCTGTATGTCTCATGGAGACTGGGAAGCAGGGAGAGAGAGAAAGAAAAAGGACCAAAAACAAGGTGCCCAACAAATGCACTGCCAGTGGACTACCTACCACTAGGCCCCACCTCCCAATAAAGCCACCAAATTATGACTCTAGTCTACTCCATTGCTAACATCAACAACCCTACTTCTCAATGACTGTACCCACCAGCTGGGAGCAAAGCTTTCACTTAGTGAGCTTTAGGGATTCGTTTCATAAACAAACCAACGAACGGTGTTCTTGTACAAATTTCTTTATGGAATTATGTGAGCAGGCTATGGTGTGCTGGGGGCTGTCGTGTGCTACTCTCTTATTTGCATTAGAATGTGGGCATTAGTGTAAAATATAATTCAGATGCTATCAATAGTTCATCAAACTGTTTTTTGGATCTAGAAAGCTTACTGGAGAGGCATAAGAGACAGAAATGGATATGAGTTAAGGTGAAGGCGAAATGAACAGAGGTCAAAATATCCTAACATTTTTATAGGGGGCCCTGTAAGGGTTTTTTCAAGGGGGGCTGTTATATAGTACTTAAGAAAAATGGCTTCAGGGGCAGGATGATGCATCCATCATCATGTGTGTCACATTTTGCTGTCTGTACTTGTTTGGACCCATCCCTCAGTTTCCCAAAAACATGCCGAGCGGTTTATACATTGTATAAAAATTTGTAGTAGCAACTAAGTAAAAACTGGATTTAAGAAAGAAAAACACTGTGAGGATAATAATCATGCCTGCTTATGTCAAGTTGTCATGAAAATTAAATGAATTAAAGATTGATAAAGTTGCCAGGTATGGTGACTCACTCCTATAGTCCCCAAAACAGAAGCAGGCAGATTCCTGCTGTTCTAAGCCAGCTTGGTCTACAGAGCAAGTATTAGGACAGACAGGACTAGAGAGATACTGCCTCATAGAGAGAGAGAGAGAGAGAGAGAGAGAGAGAGAGAGAGAGAGAGAGAGAAGAGAGAGAGAGCAATCTTTCTTGCCAAAACAAGGCAAAAATCACTCTCAAACAAATGTGAAGCAGAGCTTAGACCCTGGGAAGCATTATGGTGTTCTCTTGGGATGCTGAGTAACTGACAGTCAGTGATCATGGTTAGCTCACACAGCTAGTGATGACAGAGACAGAGGTTTAGTCTGTGGTCTCCGTCTGCTCCATCCTCCTCAGGTCCCTTGCCGTGTTTCCCTCCCACAGTCCCTCTCTTCTGTCCTCCTCTAACACTAGCTCCAGACAAAATAAGAAGCGTAATTCATCAGAACCGACATAGGAGATTCTGATTTAAGATAGTCCTTGGTGTTGAGCGGTCGGTACCATGACATACCATGATTCACTGCTGACCATCCATGACTCTCTAACTCAAAAGAACTCATTTCTTTCTCTAAACCCAGTCTGCGAGATGAGAATAACCTCTCAGGTGTAAATGGAACTGTGTCCTTCTCCATTCCTAAGCATCCGAATCCGTGCAGTGCCTTCACTCTTAGAGCCAGGGTTTGACTTCCCTCAATCACAAAGCATCCCAGACCTGTAGGGAAATGAGAGCAATTAGTACTTGGGAAACCTACTCATCTTCTGTACAAATTAAGCATGCATATTCACCACGGGACTACCATTAACACCAGTGTGTCTGCAGGTTGGGACGCTTTCAATTTTCTGTTACTACCTTCCCATCGTTCTCCCTGCTTTGTGTGGCTTCACATGGCCTCTCATTGACCACTGACTTTGACGTTAGCAGAAAACTGGAATGGGTTATTGCTCAGCAAAGCTTTTCCTGTTTATTTCCTCCTGACAGGCCTCCATATGTGCAGGCATATGTGTGAGCCTGTGTTTTATCTTTGTTGAGGTCTTTCATCTTTGGTTATTGAACAATGAGGGCCATGGTGGGATACTTTCATATTGATTACTTAGGAAAAATATTAAGAAATGCTAAGGATAGCTCCCAGAGGCAGATGAAAATGCTGCAGTTGGTTCTTTTGGAATAAGGAAGGTGTTGATAGAGTAGATAAGATCTTCAGTATGTATGTATGTGTGTGTGTGTGTGTGTGTATGTGTGTGTTTATGAATACATAGCATTTGGATAGAACAGGAGAAGTTAATAAATGAAGCAAGTATATCAGTGTATTTAAATTTGGAAACAAACTAGGTTGATTGATCAGTAAGTTACTGAATGTTAATATTCAAGGGTTCTGGAAGACTGAGAGCTGACTTGAGACCTTCTAAGAGCACTTCCTGCTCTTCCAAAGGACCCTTATTCAATTACCAGCACCTACACAGGCGGGCTCACAGCCACTTGTGATTCCAGATCCAAGAGATCAGACAGTCTCTCTGGCCTTCTCAAGCACCTGTACACATGTGGCATACACTCACCCAGACATACACGTGATAATAAAAATAAATAAAATAACTCTTAAGAGAAAAATTATTTGTCAAATGCTTAGTACTTACCAGGCTTTCTCCTGGGCATCCTCTGTGAAGCATTTTATTCAAGTCTCACAAAAGTTAGTGTTATTTTTATTCCCAGTTTACAGATGGAAAAGTAATTCAAGATTCATCTTAGGTCAAGTAGTAGATGGCCAAGTGATCAGTACTTGAATCAGATCATCCGATATTATACATATGTATGTATGTATGTATGTATGTATGTATGTATGTATGTATGTATGTATGTATGTATGTATGTATGTATGTATGTATGTATGTGTTGATTTTTACAGACAAATTTTCTCTGCGTATCCCTGACTAAGCTGTCCTAGAACTCTCTCAGTAGACCAGGCTGGCCTTGAACTCAGATAACTACCTGCTTCTGCCTCAGGACTACTGGGATTAAAGGTGTGAGCCACCACTGCCTGACATAATTTATTTTTTTTTCACTGTAGCTACCCTTTCAGATTCATATGTATGCAAATCATGGCTTTGCCTTTCTTAGTGCATTTACCAACAGGCAAAAAATTTTAATATAAAAAATTGCAAATTTAGCTGGCTATAGTGGCTCATGTTTTTTGTTTGTTTGTTTTTGAGACAGGTTTTCTCTCTGTCTCTTTGGCTGTCCAGGAACTCACTCTGTAGACCAGGCTGACCTTGAATTCACAGAGGTCCACCTGCCTCTACCTGTCTCTACCTCCAAAGCTGGTAGTGCTTGGGATTAAAGGCCTGTGCCATCATGCCTGGTTGGGCTCTTGCTTTTAATTTCCCTACTCAGAATGCTGAGGTAGGTAGACTTCTGTGAGTTCAAGGTCAGTCTGGTCTATATATGGAGTTCCAAACCAATCAGAGCTACATGGTAGGTAAAATTTTGTTTCAAAAATTAAATAAATAAAAATTACAGCTTGAGGGCTGGAGAGATGGCTCAGAGGTTAAGAGCATTGCCTGCTCTTCCAA
>LOEQ01003445.1:287281-298165 GCA_001685075.1 Bramus lutescens
CAGGCTTGTTCCCAGGCTTGTTCAGCTGCTTTTCTTATCAGCATAGGTCCACCTGCCTAGGGCTAGTCCTACCTACAGTGGCCTGGGCCATCCTACATTAACCAGCAATCAAAAAAGTCTCACAGATATAGATAGCCACAGTGCTATCGGATGGAGGCAATTCTTCAAGTAAAGTTTCTATTTCCCAGGTATATCAAGTTGACCACCAAGATAAACCAACCCTATGAAGTCTTAAGACACTATCTTGATAAATTCTTGAAACTGGCTCTTAATTATTCTGTCTTATTTTAATTTTATTTATTTACTTTCTTTTTGGTTTTGTTTTTTTGAGACAGGGTTTCTCTGTGTAACAGCTCTAGCTGTCCTGGGAACTAGCTCTGTAGACCAGGATGGCTTTGAACTCACAGAGATCTGCCTGCCTCTGCCTCCCAAGTGCTGGGATTGAAGGCATGCAACAACACTGCCCAGCCTTTCTGTATGCATTCATTTATGCAAAACATTTGTAAATATTAAGAAGTATTTATTAAGCACATGGCATAAGCTAAGTATGTTGTTCTTGCTTAGAAATACAAGGTGAAGCCAGAGCGTTGGTATTAAGATCTCCTTCCTGCCCCACTTTCCTCTGAACCTGTTTTTGGTTTTTTGGTTTTTGGTTTGTTTGGTTGGTTGGTTTTTTGGTTTTTTGATACAGGGTTTCACTGTAGTTTTAGAGCCTGTCCTGGAACTAGCTCTTGTAGACCAGGCTTGCCTCATACTCACAAAGATCTGCTTGCTTTTGCCTCCCGAGTGCTGGGATTAAAGGCGTGCGCCAACCACTGCCCAGCCCTCCTCTGAACTTGTAACACTAACATTTTACATGCATTTTCAAGTCGATAATCTCTGTACTAGAGAGCTTGATTTACAAATAGACTTGTTTTGTTTTTCATGACTTCTTAAACATTATAGGTTTTAAATTAAGTTCTTGTGTGCTGCCTGTAAACAGTATGACATTATCGTATATGCATGGGATTCTGCTTTGCTCATATTCACAGCTCCACCCTGCCACTTTTCTATGTCTGTTTCCCAGTCTTACGGCTCTTCTTTCTCTCCACAAATATTCTCTCTTGCTTCCATGTCATATATGTGTGTGCTCATAATACACAGGATAAAGCAATCATTGGATAAATGTAGAGTCTAGAGCCAATTAGAGCAGGATCCATTTGATGTTTTCTAAGTACTCGGATATCATGTGTTCATCAGGTAACTGCTAGATGAAAAGGGAATAAAAATTGCTATTTATATCTTTGCTTTTTGCTCTCCATGTGCTACATATTATTTAGGTATCTCTTGGAAATGAGGTGCTTTGTTATTTATCAAGTACACGTTGAGTAGGTGTTTGGATGAAGGCTTCAGCCCAACCTCTGGCATTGATATATCCAAAGAGTCTGGAATGTTCTTGTGGGCACTCGACCACAAGCCTCCACCCACGGAGGGCATAACCCCTCCACACCTCATGGTTTCCCTCATGGTGGTCTTCTCAACTTCCCCTGGGGCCACCCAGGAAGGTTGTGCTCAGAATAAACCTGGATTTATTAATTCGGTTTGATTGGCTTATTACATCAGCAGTGGTGGATTCACATTAACCAGGATTTAAACTTAACGGTAGGAACTGACCACAAGTTTTTAGTATTGTTGTTAGTGAGATTAGTGATGGAGTTGTTTAGTTTGGTGGCCAATCTAATACTTTTAAACATGATTTCTCTTTATTATTTTTTATCAGGTGCATACATGTGTATCTGTGTAGAGGTATGTGCTCATGAAGACAGACATCCTCAGAGGCCAGGCAGGGGTGTCAGGTCCTAAAGAGCTGGAGTTACAAGTAGTTGTAAGATACCTGATGTGAGTGCTGTAAGCTGGGGTAGCAATATGTGTTCTTCAATCACTGAACCATCTCTCTAGACACCCCATCTGTGATTTTTAAACCACTACCTAAATGATTTCTAGACAGAAAGTAACTTCTGTCTTCCTTGTCTGTAATATGTACTAAGATAGATAGTAGTTGTGTGGGGCAACTAATTTGTTAATATCTGACTGGTTGGGCTATCTAGGAACAAGCTATCAATAACTACATATAGTTAGTGCTGCCACAGCAGAAGCACAGAAATATATTATTATATTTAAATTAATTATATAGTGGCATATCTAAAATTGGAAATGTGTCTTCTTTGCTTTCTCTATAAGTAAAAGTTTGTGGAGAAATGCAGTTATTGAAAGTGAGTATTTCCCAAACAGTGAGTGTTTTTACACAAGTCTCCTTATGAAGGTGAAAATGACATATAAATTAATGCTGTTGTTGTTAAAGAAGGTTATGCTTGGGGGCTGAAAAGGTGGCTCAGTGATTAAGAGCACTGGCTGCTCTTCCAGAAGACCAGGGTTCAATTCTAAGCACCCGCATGACAGTTCACAACTGTCTGTAATTCCAGTTCCAGGGGATCTGCCACTTTCATACCAATGCAAACAAAGTTAAATAAATTATTTTCAAAAAGGTTATGCTCATTAAAAAATACTAAATAAAGCTGAAATTCCACTACATACATAATATCTGGGTTTTAATGTTTAAGGATTGTTGTAGCTTTGAGCTGCAGTTTACAAAAAAACATATAGGATTTATGTTGCTTTCAAAGTCTTCACTTGAGCCTATAAATATTTTGTAAAATCTTGTTTCCAAAGCATGTAAATTTATAGGACTATTTCCTTAAGTCCCATTTGGAAACATAGTTATGTGCGAACTACAAAGCACTTAACAAAGATTAATGGACCCATAATGTTGTGGTCTATTTATCATAAAGACTTACCATATATGTCATTCTACAGTGAAAGCAGGGAGGGATGAAACATTGTCACACTGATCTCAACTAAAGCATTCGAGACAGATGCATCCTATAAACAACATTATAATAAGGACAAACACTTCCCAAAGCTTTGTTATAAGGTTATTAAAGTTTGTCTTGGACAAAGGAAACATACTTTAGAAAAATCTGCCTTCTAGTGTGTGGATGAAGCTATAGGAGGAGAAATAAATAAGCCATGAGAGCTCAAACTAGATAAAACCCTGATGTTATTTCTACTGGTTTGTCCAAAACAAGATTGCAGAAGCTTGGAACGTGTTAGGTCAGAGTCAGCTGCCAGAAGGGTTTTCCCGCATCAGATTGCCATCACCCTTTTTAACTCAGTGTTACTTTTCTTCTTGTACAGAATACAGCTTTACTACGAAAGTAAAGGGGTGCAGAGAGTCGCTAGCTTTGCTCCTATGCCTCAGCCCAACCTCAGTTTAAAACACCCTGCTGCCCTCCCTTTCAGGAGTCCCCCTTTTTCCTCTTTTGAGGTGGGGGTCCTTAGAGTGTTTCGTTGTTTGTTGTTGTTTACTCCTGAGGTGGAAATAAGTTGTGATGATTTTTTCATGTCTATGGATCTTTGTCTTTCAAAATATAGAGAAGTGAAAAGATCTGGCTTAAATTTCATGCTGTTTTTATGCCTTCCAAATCCATAGGGTGTGTGTGTGTGTGTGTGTGTGTGTGCTCATGCATGTGTGTGCACATGTGCATGTATAATAAGATCAAAGCTATCACATACCACACGCGGAGAGCATATTATATATAGGCATTGTGGACAGTGCATTATCAAACAGTCATCATAACTATAGTAGGTGGGAATTATCCTAGTGTGCAGAATCTTAAGACATTGAAATGAGTCCCAGAAATGCTATGTGCTAGAGGTAAAATCTGAATGCAGGTGGAGACCAAGCTCACTTTGTAATACTGTTTGTCTTCCTGAGAAAGCACTTCCAGTTCCCTTCAGAGATGATCAATGCCCGTGCAGCTCTAAGCGCTGAAAACAGTGCCTACTTTTCTAAAAGCATCCTAGGAAGTTGTTGAAAATCCTTCCTTCTAGCACTTGATTCCAACTCTGTTGGAGAAGCTGTTCATTCGTTCCCAGCTGCTCAGACCCCCAAAATAATCACACAGAAACTTTATTATTTGCAATACTATTTTGCCAATAGCTTAAGTGTATTTCTGGCTAACTCTCATATCTTAAATTAACCCATTTCTATCAATCTGTGTATTGCCACATAGCTGTGGCTTACTGGCAAGGTTCTGGTGCATCTGTCTCCAGTGGGCTGCTACACGGTTTCGCATGACTCCGCTTACTCTTTCCTCTGCTATCTGCTTGGAGCTCCCTCCTTGCCCTACTTTGCCAAGCCACTGGCTGAAACAGCTTTATTCATTAATCAATAAAAGCAAAACACGGACAGAAGGACTTCCCACACCACAACTTCAGGTCAGTTTTTGTTTTTGTTTTTGTTTTTGTTTTTTCAAAGATTTATTCATCTATTGTGTATACAGTATTCTCTCTGCAAGTATACCTACTAGCAGAAGAGGGCACCAGATCTCATTACAGATGGTTGTGAGCCACCATGTGGTTGCTGGGATAGGAACTCAGGACCTCTGGAAGAGCAGCCGGTGCTCTTAACTTCTGAGCCATCGCTCTAGTCCTCAGGTCAATTCATAAGTCATCAAAGAAATTATTTCTCATATTTTAAAGATCATGTCATGAGATTATCTGTTTACCTACAATAGGAATGCTGAAATTAAGGAAAACGTTGAGAAAAATGTTGAGCTGGAGAGACAACTAAGAGGTTAAGAGCACCAGCTACTCTTCCAGAGGTTCTGAGTTCAATTCCCTGTAACCACATAGGGGCTCACAACCATCTGTAATGAGATCTAGTGCCCTCTTCTGGCATACAGGCAGAACACTGTATCTATAATAAATAAATCTTTAGAAAGAAAAAGAAAAATGTTGCTTTATTTATAGTAAGTGAATCACAGTGGATAAAAATAGAAATTTAATCCCAGCACTCAGGTTGAAGCAGTCGGATCTCTGTGAGTTCAAGGCCAGCTTGATGTGCACACTGAGTTCCATGACAGCCAGGACTACCTGGAGAGATCATCTCATCCAGCCNAGTTCTTCTAAAGAGTTCTTACATGATGCAGTTGTTCCATCCCTGGTTTATACCCAAGAGAAGGGGGGAAAAAACACATGCATATAGAAATGAGCTAACAAATAGTCAGAACTGCACTGTTTGTGATTGACAAAGAGAGAAAACCGTTGCTATATTTATACAATGGGATACTAATATTATCGCTACAATACAGCACATATAAATATTAAAAAGATTATACTAAGTGGAATTGTCATAAGGGTCATAATCATGTATAAGTTCATTTGTACAAAATGTCCAGCATGTGTCGAGAGTCTATCTGTAGTTTCCTAGGGTTGACTGTGTGAGAATGAGGGTCGGGAGTGGGTGCTGGTCAACATAGGGTTTCTTCTTAAAGTGACGAATGTATTCTATAAAGTTGGTTGTACTGCTGGCTTCTTGCTTCTAGGAATATAGTCGAATCTATCGCATTGTGCACTTTCCACTGGCAAGTTTTAGGACATGTAGTTCACACAGATCATGGATCATCCAGATTGGGTACTGAATAGACCTACTTAAGAAAAATACCCTGTGTTAAGAATATATCTAGAGACGAGCCTCTCCGCTGACGCAAATAATTCCAATCAAACCAAATTTATTAGACTGAATAAAAGACGTCCATGTTTAATGCAGTGCTCCCATGTGGCACCGGGAAAGCATGGAGAGAGAAAGAGAGGAAAGGGGAGACCACAGCAAAACCGGAAGACCGCGTGTTCATTCTCTGGGGGGCAGTTTAAGTTGCCTGTGAGAGTGGTCTTGACCTTCCCTGGGGAGGGGTTACCGTTCGATGGGCTTTCTTGACCTTCCCTGGGGAGGGGAGTCTTACGCCAGGAGCTGGGATGAAGCCCCCAGGCAAACACCCTGCTTTTTAAACTGCTCTTAGTAACCTGTTAGCAAGCCATATAAATATATTCCCATTCTAAATTTTAGTTTTTGTTCTTGGTAAACTAAACCCAGTTTTAGCAGTCTTAGTGCTTAGTTCTTGGGAGAAAAAACTTGTCAAAGCTTTACTAGTTTGCATCTCTCAATACACGAACTAGGAGGAAAATATCTTTCTGAAGACAACAGAATCTCCATCAACTAAAGATCCTGAACAGCCCTGCACTTCTCCCGAAATTCCAATCCCGCAAATCTGTTCGGGCAAACCTTTAGAGACCAAGGTTAGTTCTGGAATACTCACTGTGTGAACAGATACGAGCAGGGGTGAGGCTCCTGTTTCCAGGCCACCTTGACAACCTCACCAAGGAGTTCTGACATCAGCACCTCGGTGCTACTTTAAATTTAGAATTGGTTGCTGGAAAGGTTTTAAGATCAACCACTTAAACTCAATGTAAACTTTTGAGGAAAACCAAAACCCTAATTTGCTTAATTTTCAAATGTTAATTTGGTTCATTCACACCCTTAATTATGTGAGAGTCAAAGACGACCCTGAAAGGCACAAATAGCAGTACAGAGTTTTGAGACGATTTTGGATTCTGGGCAGATCCTTTGGCGGTTTTATTTTTATTGCCCTTCTCCCTTTGTGACGTCAGAACACTTACTGCAGTTGGTGATGGGTTTTGCAGCAGAATTCTGTCAGGGGTTAATTCTCACTGAATCATGAGCAAAAAGACCTTATTCCTTTAAGAGTCCTTCCACTGCCTAGAGGATAAGATATGTGAGAAATTCCTAGGAAATGTTTCTGGCTCCCAGGAAGTGATATAAAGAAAGTGTCGTATCATAGGTAAGGTAAAGCCAGCTTTCTCGTGGCTAGTTAAGATTACCAGTAAGACTTGCTGGAGTGGAGAAAAATTAAGAGATAAAGACATAATATTTTATATGAAAGGTGTCATCCATCCCAAGGAGGGACACATCTATAACAATTTTTCATTTGCAACGTTTTAAGTGATATAATATGTAATAAAATGTAAATGTATTACTTCTGTCAGATTTTACCTAACTTCTCCTTTCCTCCAGGAGAAAAATTAAGGGTTTGCCTACATAGGCTAAATACACTCAAGTGTCTTCCCCAAACAACTTCAAGCAGGGTTGGTGTTCACACGATTATCCTTAAACAAAGAGGACTTCTCTTCATGTGCTCCATTGCTCAGTATAGCCTCCAGTTAAAGTGCTCCCTCTTATAAAGTCCTCGGATTGGGTGGGGTTCCCCCCCCAGTTTTGGTCTTCTGTGTTACTGGGTAAATGAAAACATTCTCAAAATAGTAGTCCTTAAAGTATTTTGTTTTCAATTTTATTATTTTATAATTATGTTTTAGGCAATGTTTTGACAAGGAAACTTTTGGCTATGGTCCCTGGAGATTTTATTAAAATGTAAATTCTGAGTCAGCAGGTTTGGGGTGCGACACAAGAGTCTTCATTTCTAACAGGCTCCCAGATGATACCCACACTGCTGATTCAAGGACCGCTTTAATTAGGGAGAGATTAAAGTATATCCAGTTTGCTTGAGTGGTTAACTCCAGGGAGAGCCAGAGGGAGGAGGGCCAGAAAGGTGACAAGCTGCTATCTTTGTTGAGTGATCCCTGTGGAGATGGAGATGGAGGGCTGATGATTAGCAGCACCAAGCCTAAGATTTCCTGAGGATATTTTTTCCCCTTTCATTATTTGAAAAATTCCTGAGAAAACTGACATGACACGATTTGTCAAACCTTCAAAGTCCCTTTCAGTTGAAGTGAGGAATGAATGGATTAAAAGATTTGAATACTTATCCAAATATGTTTAAAGCAATTTTTGGTTTTGAGACAGGGCCATACTGTGTAGACCAGGACGGCCCAGTTCACTGCTCCATCTGCCTGCCACTGCCTCCTGAGTGCTAGGATTAAAGGCCTGTGCTATCATGCTCTACTAAAATATTTAAAAAGTAATCTTTCCCCTGCAGAATTTAGCATTTATTTTTAATGTAATTTTATAAAATCTTTATGTATTCAATAGTTTTCATAGAAATAACCTTTTATACTTATATCAGTTTATACCTATATCATATCAATATTATAAAATAAATGGCACAAGCAGGGTGTTAACTTACAATAAAGCACAATTGATGTGATATACATACACATATAATTTCAAATCATTCAACAGTTTTAAATAGTCATGTATTTTTGCAACATACTTTACATACACATTGTTTACCTAAATGTTGACCTTTATGTTTACCTAAATCTCTTTATGATTATACACATAGAGACACACGTTTTTTTCTAGACAGGGTTTCTCTGTACAACCCTGAATATCCTGGAACTTGCTCAGTAGATTAGGCTAACCTTGAACCCAGAGATCCGCCTGCCTAAGTCTCCTGAATGCTGGGATTAAATTAGCATGCACCACTAGTCTGGTTTCACATCTGTATATTATAGTAATAAATAAATAGAAGTTTGGGGCCAAACACAGTTGCCATAACTATAACACAAGAATAATAATTAGTAGTTCATTAATGGCAGTCATCAAATTTCAGGTGCACAAATCAATATGCTCTGAAAAAGATCGGAAGAACACAGCTCAATCCTATTAAAATTTAAGCGGTGTTCAGAGAAGGTAACTACTCTTGACAAATCAAAAAGAAGGGTGGGCAACAAGGTGACTCGGTGGATAAAGAATACATGGCTTTCCTGTCCAGTGGAATCATCAGTGTCTAATTTGACCAGTATGAAGTAAGACAATATGTTTGGCAAGTGGTCTCTTGAGTGTATCAACATAAAAAACCAACCAAATAGCTCTGCTAGCCAAAACAGTGAAAGACCACGAATTGTTAATATAGTTTTCTATGTTGGCCAAAGAGATTCCCATAATGCCTGGCCAATTATACACTGTTCTCATAAACTTTTTGCACTTTTAGTACATATTTACTCCAAATACCTACATCATCTTTAAAAAAAAATTGTGTGTTTCCTCCACGTCACTGAAGTCCGAGACAAAATATATTTAAATGGTTTTTCCCCTTTTCCATTTCCTTGTTATTTTTATTTCATGTCTTTTCTTTTGTCACAATATATTTTGTGTGTGTGTGTGTAAACATAGAAGTCACAGGACAACCTGTGGGAGTTGTTTCACTTCTACCACGTGGAACCCAGAGATTGAATTTAGGCAGGTTCAGTCTAAAGTATTATAGGGATTGACTGGTAGTCTTCTAACTGCACAAATCAAAGAAGAGGTGGAGTCTGCGGCAGAACTGGAGAAACATAGACATTAAAAATAAGTCTTGAAAAAACTGAGCTAGTCAAACAAAACCTGCACGCAGGCAGAATCCCTTGGCTGGCCGGCACCAAGTCAATAGTTCTTGCCTGAAGGTATTTAAAGACAAAGTGTTGGCAGTAAACAGTGACAGTCCTAGAAACTCCAGCAGCGTATTTTCTCTGTTGCTGAAGAGATGAGGCCAACAACTTTTCCTCACCACTACCTAAAGATGAAGTCATTTTAGGAATAGCCTCAAAGAAAAGAGTAAATTCTAATAGGCAATTTATTCTGTTTCATTCTGCCAATATTTTTGGTCATGCTGTATGCTATTATAGTGATCCAACACGTGAGGAAGTGTGATTCTTAGGATATCAAGTATTTTTAATGAATGTTAATGCTTTATGCAAAGCCAATAAAGTTCCATTACATTAACTCAACTGTGCTATTTTTTAAATTAATACACATTTCAAATGCTATTCCAGCTAATGCTTAAGACAAGGGAATTGAAAACTGAGTTACTGCAAATTAATTTTTTTCTGAGGAAGATTAATTTGGAACCTTTTCAGTAAAGTCCACAAGAAACATGTAAGTGGATTCTGAAAATCAGTACAAGTCGCTTCATGTTAACTGCAGGCAGTTGGCAGTTAAGATGAGGTGGGTGCAAAAATGGTTCATACGTTTTTGCAGAATTACTGCAGAATATTCTTCATGGAATGACAGAATTCTGATTTAAAACAAGTAATTAAGTAAGAGAGACACAATGGTTTGGAGGAAACTGTTTTCATTTCTCTTTGCGCATGAGATTATCCATTCTATTTCCAATGCTGACAGATCATTAATTTAGATTAAAACACCCCCCCCTTTTTTTTTTTAACAAACTGTTCATTCTAAATGCCTATAAATACTAAGCATACTGAATCACACAAAATTATTTAGTCAAAGGTTTAGTGTATTTTATTTACCTTAAATCAAGTCAGTTATAAAGTAATATTTTCCTATGTATTTGGTAGCTGAGTACTTTTATTATAGTATTTATTAAATACCTGGTGTGTTTTACTTTTTGATAATGTGACCTTGTCTCAAAAAGAATTTCAAACAAGAAAAACTTTTGTTTGAATACATAAACACATATAAAACCATTAAAAGGTCTTATTATATCTAAACTATATAAGCATACTATAAATTAATACTATATACATAAACAGTACTTATTATTGACATATAGCTTTACTAATATTAATTTATATTATAAAATATGAATAATTTCCTCAATATAAATCTCCTTGGTTGTATTCTTGAAAATACCCCATGGGAAACATACTTCAACCGGAGACATCCAAGCAGACATCTTAGTGAGAAGGCTCAGGATGTGTCTGCCTGTAATTGTCCAAGACCTGATATACCATAGGAGATGAGGTTCTGCAGGCTTTCTCAATGTCGCATCATAGTATGGAAAAGCAAGCTTTGCAAGCTGTCTAATACACATTTTAAAAAATGCTTTTCCAGCAAGGTGGTGGTGGTATAAGTCTTTAATCCCAGCACTCAGGAGACAGAGGCAGGCAGATCTCTGAGTTCGAGGGCAGCCTCCTGGTCTACAAGAGCGAGTTCCAGGACAGGCTCCAAAGCTACAAAACCCTGTCTTGAAAAACCAAAATGAAAGAAAGAAAGAAAGAAAGAAAGAAAGAAAGAAGGAAGGA
>LOEQ01003446.1:21195-36760 GCA_001685075.1 Bramus lutescens
CGCCTGCCCGCTCAGCCCAGCGCCACTGCCCCCTTGGGGTTGGCTCTCTGTCAGCCCTGGAGGACGACCTGGTCTCCTGTGATCATGTTATCCTAGAGCCGAGGACTCTGCGATCACTGCCGCTGTAGATAGTGCTAGGTGCGTGGCAGGCTCGGTGTCTCTACATGGACCGCGAGTGCGGCTCTGAGCGAGGGTCTCCAGTGCCGCACCCCGTGGCCAGCGCGGCTTCCCCAGCGCTTTTTGAGTCCAGAGCTACTGGCTAACTATACAGAACCCCTTTTCAAAGTAGCTTTGGCACGTGTTGGCGCCCCTAGTTTGCTGTTCTCAGATTATTTTTTGCTGTGATGGAGAGGGTGGCCATGGGCAGCAAGCTTTCCTGCATTGTACCAGTGCAATGGTGACTCTCTGGACCCCGAGGGTCTCCACTGAGTGTGCGCCAGGGGTGGAGAAAAGCTCTCCTAGGACATGCTCTTGGGGTGCAGTGGGGCACTCTGAAGGCTGGAGGAAAAGGAAAGCTGTGCAGGGCGAAGGCAAAGTTGTTTGTTTCTGCCACACTTCCTGCACCTGTACCCCCTTCGTCAGTGATTTTGAAGTTATAGAGGAAAAGACATTAACAGTGCTGTACATGGCCAGATACTGAGCCTCAGTGGATTCTAAAAATGGAACGGTAATGAATAATAGGATGACTGTATTTTGGAAACTCCATTTTTATTCTGATTGCAACGTCTTGGCACAATTGTCACTTAAATGTCATCAAAGATAACTAACTACAGCCCCGTTTATAAGGAATTTAAGTGTCTAGTAAATCCTCATAATTCTACAGGGTTTCTTGGATTGTGTTAACACTTTTCATATAAGAGAGTCCCGATTATGTAAACTGTGAGCATTAATAAACTCTGCGGTTTGGCCATATGGAAAGGAGTCTTTCAAACGTGGAAATAAAAGCATAAAGACAGAGGGTAACTGGAGCTCTTGGCATAAAAGGTCACCCGAGCAACCAGAAGAATGATTACTTCCATAGAGGGATCATGCGTTGAGCTTCCAGGAAGTGCCAATTCTGGGAAAATGTGAGATGGGCCATATCCAGTATAGGAACCTAATAAATGTATAACCATTTCTTCCATATTGAGCTACCTATTGGGTGTGTCCAAACTGCAGCTTATGGAGGGTAATAGGGTGAATAACAGCTGTTAATGCAGCCCAAGACAAAATCGTGAATTTATTTAAAATGCTAAGGGCTTTTTTTTTTGTATTTGTGTGTGATTAAGTTTTTCAGTGTGGTGCAATTGTCAAGCTTGGATTTTGCAGATTAGGACACACCTGCTGCCACTACAAATCAAGCAATTTTTTTCCCCCGAGACATTGTTTCTTTTTGTTGCCCTGGCTGTCCTGGAACTCTATAGACCAGGCTAGCCTAGAAATCACATCTGTCTGCCTCTGCCTGGCAAATGTTCAGATTACAGGAATG
The DNA here is from genome assembly GCA_001685075.1 of Bramus lutescens. Classification (NCBI taxonomy): domain Eukaryota; kingdom Metazoa; phylum Chordata; class Mammalia; order Rodentia; family Cricetidae; genus Bramus; species Bramus lutescens. Next base: position 22,664 of record LOEQ01003446.1, read on the forward strand.
CAACCACCAAATCAGGATCAGGCAATACTACTTTAATTCTCTACATATTTCTGTCTCAGATCTCATATGTCTAGTTGTAAAGTGTATTAGTGAGCTTCAAAGAAAATACCCAATTTTTTGATTCATCTGAAGCATTTATCTAATTATTCTTTATCAATAAAAAATCAGGAGTCAGATATCAGGTTAAGAGCCTGGAAGGCCAGAGAAGCAGTGGGGCAGCCACCTGTGATGGCCCTCTTAACTCTTCCGTTCTATCCAAAAAGGCCAGGAGCCTCTCTGAGCCCCACCTTACTGTCTCAGTCCTCCAAGACCTTTATGGTCAATTTTGGTCAGCTAGTGGCTAGCTCTGCCCTTTGTTTCAAAACAAACTTTATTGTCAGAATACAATCAAAATACTGCACAACTCTCACCCATTTACATGACTGTGAGATTGTGCTTTGCCATTCCAGAAAGCTGTCATCCAAGAGGCTTGTTCTGCTTTTTAACCACACCACCCTGGGCAAGTCACTTGATCTTTCCAATACCAGAATTCTAATGTGAAAAATGGTTGCAATACTCCTCGCTAGATAGAGATACTTGGAGAATTAAATAACATTCCTTTAGAAGTGCTCAGAACACAGTAGACCCTTTCCTGAATGCTATCTTGTCTTTCTTAAATACTTTTAGATATGTTTTAGCTCTTAAAATCTTTAAAATTTGTAATTCTTTCTCTTATGTGATCTTTTCCCATCCGTCCATCCATACATCCATAAGACTGTTGCTCACTGAAGGTCACTGGATGTTTCCCTACTGTCTGTTTGAACCTAGGAGTTGGCACTGTGGAGAATGCTGGTAGGCAATGCTTCAGGGGTGTTTTTTTTTTTTGTTGAGAATCCAGTCTTCCTGTTTCCCAGTTCTGTGCTTGATTGATGATGATACCATACTGAAAAGTAGAAACAGTACGCTGTGCATGGCTGCTGTTTCTCCTGTTTCCCTTGTCCCATCCCACTCCATACTGGCAAGCGGTAAGGACTTAGGGGTTTGTTGGTTTGGAATTCGCAGTGTAATAAAGTTATTCTTCAGGTCACATCCGTCCTTTTCTATTTCTGATGAAAGGATCGTGGGATTGTAAATTACAGCCCTACCATATATTAAGGCTAACAGAGGTCCTAAAGAGGCTGATATCAGGTAGACTTTATTACCTATTGATTTTGGCCTCATGATAAAGTGGTTTTATAAAACCTGTAAAAGCTGAGGTCTAGCAGTGGCTCCACCACTAGGGGCTTCCTCTGCACACTGGAACACCCTGCATATCATTTGTTCCCAGTCTTCTGTCCTTTCAGATAGCAGAGAAATTGAGCTTCCTTCACCAGGAAAGAATACATTTACAAAAACCATTGACAAAGGCCTGAAAATAAATAAAAGCTCTCTTTGATGGATTCAGAGGGGTTTTAAAAATAAGTTTAGAGACTGAAATACTAAACTTTTTACTTTATGTATCATAATATTCAAATATGAAATTTAGAAATTAAATACATGATTCAGATGTAGAATTTTAATGTTCTTTGTGTGTATGTGTGGGTGTTTGTATGTGTGTGGGTTCATCTGTTTATGGTGGATTTTTCCTTAATCTTTTAATATACTTAAATTAGTTTTTTCCTAAATAGATACTTGTGGCACTATGTGTATCTGCTACATATACATTGTAATGTACTGTAATAATATGGATTGCTTCTCAAGGGATTTTATATAGTCAGTTGAAGCCCCTTTTCTCTGCATTTTTTTTTTTTGGAGCTGCACTAAATTTCACCCTTAAAATGTTTTGTTGCATTCTACCATGCAGCATTAAAGGGTATCCTCCTTTTGTGGAGTTTTGTCTAAAGTAGGGCCTCATTTGTAGCAGGTTGGCCTCAGATCTTCAGTGACCCTCCACACATACCCAGCTATGAGTTTTAGAAAGCTCTTTTTCTTGTAAATTCTGATTTTAGTGAAGTCAGTCAGGCTTAAGGATATTTGTTGAACAGCTTGAAGGTGTGTTTATTTCCTAGACAGAACTCCTTATTTGGGAGAACACTGACAGTCTATGCAAACCAGCAGTAGCATCCCCAATAGAACCATAGTATTTGCAAATAAATAAGAATAGTTTCAGGTTTCCAGTGCGCTTTAGTTTATTTCGAGAAGCTAAACAACTTTATTCTACACAGAAAAGTCAGCTAAGGTAAAGAAATTCAACACACTGAGACTCCAAACCTTCGAAAGGTGTTTCTCGTCTTACTTATAGAAAGAACCTTTCTGAATTCAGAAACATTTCAGACATCCAGTTCTGATTTTGGTGTGACTCAAAAACAAGGAAATCTGATTGTTTTTGTTTCTCTATGGAGATCTAGGCTAGCACATTGCTGAGGAACAAAATAAGAGGACTAAATTTTATCATGAAGACCACAGATAATTTTTATAACCACCACCCTGCCATTAGGCTGAATTCTTTGGATTGCTTTCAGGGTTCTGGCATATCAAAGCGCCGTGCAGATCCTGTTTGTACAAAGGTATGCTTCCCTAGAACCGGAAGAGCTTTTTAACCTCCAGCTAGGGAAGGGCTTCCCAAGGCGGAAGTTGAGCCTCAGCCAAAATGACAGACGCGCAGTTTGCGGCAGAACTGTGATTTAGTTTGGGCAAGAGCCCGGAGCTGACAAAGATTATGGATGCCTGCCGGAGGTTCAGGAAATGAATGGTTCTTTATACCTGGGAGTCATTTATAGGGACCTGCGTTTGGGAGGTGCCACCTGTATGGAAATGAGAACTGTGAGCTAGGATCTTTTGAGCCTATCACTTAGCACAGGCTGCACAGATGATTTCTGTTGCTTTTCGGCAATGCAAAAACCAAACATTTGCTTATCCTGGGGTCACATCTGCTCCTTTGTTTTATTTTCACACACCAAAGAAGTGTGGAGTTGGTGAAGGGGGAAGCAGGAAGCCCAGGTGTGAGCTGTCAGTCTAATACTGAACTCTGAGACAGCCTTGATTTTTGTATTCCCAAGGCATAGCTTAATTTAGCAATCTTCACCAATAGTTTTGGGAACATCCTCTTCTGTTTTCGAAACAAAAGTCCCGTAAACCCTCAAAAGTGACTTTTTCTTGTTTCTCCTTTGTTAGATACTTAATAAAGTGTTCTTAATAAAGTAATAGTCTCCTAGTACAGCTGAAACTGACCTTGAACTTCCTAGCCTCCAGAGTACTGGGATTTCAAGCAAGCTCCACCACACCTAGCTTAGGGACTTGCTACTAAATGGCCAATACATTTTAGTGGTGCTGCTGTTAGCCCATGAGCTGTCCTTGTAGAACTTAGTTCTGCCTGCTTCTTTGATGTATGCTTCACAACCATCTTGGGCCAGGTTGTTAAGTCTGATAAACACATAGCTCATTAGAGTTCAGAGCCACTTACCTTCCTCCTGAGAAGGAAGTGTTGTCTGGAGAAGTGTTGAGAACAATACCTACCAGGTAGTAAGTTGCATATGTGCATAGGTATGTATCTCTCCAGGTGTTTTTATAATTATTGCCTGGGTTGCTTTCAGTGTAGATCAAGATCTCTTTAGCCATTGAAATACTCCAATGAAGACTCAGTGAATTCAGTAGCTCTGGGATCGCTTGCAAAGTCAGATACTTCTCTGAAGTTTTCTCGCTACAGGGTAGTTCTTTCCATCCTAAAACTGGCCAGGCCAAGGCAGTGTTAAGTAGGGTCGTGAGATGCACATTTCAGTTTGCACAGCCACTTTGGGGTATGTGCACTGTTATTATTTGCACTTTACAGATGAGAGAACTGAGGTTGTATAAGCTAGACCTTAACCTACATCTGCCTGGTTCCGGTCCAGAACCTCTGCTTTCCCAGTCCCTCTTCCCTGTATGTGTGGGGAGGAGCGTGGTGGGTTATAAATGCATGCATGTGCCTTGTGTAGGCCATAGGTCAAGCTAAGGTATTATTTCTTAGGAACCATCCACCACTGGCTAGGCCGGGCTGTCTGGCCAGTGAGTGCTGGGATTCTGTTGTCTCTGTCTCCCAATCACTAGGGTTACAACTGCACATCGCACACCACTACAGCCTACATGCTCTGTGCATGCTGGGGAACAGCATAAGATTCACATGCTCTTTTATTGACTAAATAGGCAAGCTTTTTATTGACTAAGCTATTCTCCCAGCTTTTACTGCTTTATTATTTATTTATTTTTCCCAGCATAAACTCCTTGAATTGGCAATTGGGAAAATGTTTTAGGGTTCTGAGGTCCAAGAAAACTCTAGCACATTGATTATCATTAGGTTATTGCACTGATATCTATTTCTGGGCAGGATAGACCAAGATAACAAATGCAGTTTTATCAGAGAGCTACTTCAGCACCTTTTAGTTATATTTTTCATCCAGGACTTTTTTCCTAGTAGCTCAACATATATTGTGATGAACCTCTCTCTCTCTCTCTCCCTCTCTCTGTCATTTCTATTTCTCTTTCTCTCTCCCTCCTCTCTCTTTTTTCTCCTTCCTTCCTTCTTTCCTTTCTTTCTTTCTTTGTTTTTGTTTGTTTGTTTGTTTTGGTTTTGGTTTTCGAGACAGGGTTTTTTGATTTCTCTGTGTAACTCCGTCTATTCTGGAACCTGTTCTGTAAACCAGGCTGGCCTCAAACTCTGAGGTCCAATTACCTCTGCCTCCCCAGTACTGGGATTAAAGATGTGTACTACCTCCACTCAGCTGATGGTTCACTTCTTGTCAAGGCGCTTTGCAGGCAAGTTGTAAGAATATATGGATAAAATCAAGCATGCGCGTTGCAGAATGTAAAGGTGTGAACGCTGGAGCCAGCCATTCATGTGTTCACTGGGCAAAGTGCTCATACTCACGTTATGCAAAGGCTTCCCAATAGTCAAGGACTCAAAGGAAGGGGTGGCAATGTAGGAAGAGGGTGTGTTTTATGCCTTGGAGCTTAGCAGTGCTGAGTTTGTCAGTCCAGCTGTATCTCCTCTTGACTGGGGTGTCTGGACCCCCATCTCTTAGTTTACTTTTCCGGTTTTTGCATGCATAATGGGGACAATGCATTTTGGACTTGCTGCAAGAATTAACTGAAATCTCAGATAAAATGCCGTGCCACTCCAAGTAGCTGGTACCAATGACAGTACCTCCCTACTTTTCCTCCTTAACTAACTCCTCTCATGGTCTCCCATCCTTTTTTTTTCCTCATCTTGTCCTGACTGGTCAGGGAAGCATACAAATAATGATATCTGAAATCCAAAATAGAATGTGATCAACTCTTGACAAATATGTTCCTTTCTGGTTCTCCCTCATGAATCTGGGACAGACTTGGCAATAGCGCTAGATGACCTGTGAACTGGCATTGCCCTAGGGTCCCTAGCCCATATTGTCACTTTCTGAGCTGACCAGAAGAGGTTCTAGCAGCCCATGACAGCTTAGTGCCTAGTGCAGGTACCCATGATGTACAGTAAGGTTGGGACTTGAGGGTAAAGGAGAGGGTATTTAGGGAAATTGGAACAAGTTAGAAATGAGGTTCAAGGCAGGCTAAGCAGAAAATGTTCATGATTTTGGGGTGAGCAAGACTGACTCTTAGCATCTCGTTCCCGAGAGTCCTGGGGTTGACTTGATGATTCAGGCTTACAGAGCTTACACACAGGCTCTGTCCAGAAGCTCACTAGAGAAGGGGAGCCCTTCTGCACCCAGCTTGGCGTATCAACGAATAGAAATGTCTAGCTCCCCAGGCTCCAACTGCCCAACTGCAGGGCTTTTTCACAGTGGTGTGTCTTCAGCTAGCAAGGAGCTAAATCAAAATTGTTAGCTCTCTGCCAATTCCCACTTGAGATTTCAAGGGATAGTTGATAATCGCAGAAGAAATGAGCCTCCTGGTTTTTTTTCTTCCTTTTTTTTTCCCATTTGGGGATTTGGTTAGAGATACCCATGTCTGTTTCACTGTGTGGCAGGGAACCAGAACCACAGGGACCTCTGGGTGTGTCTTCTTGGCACAGCCTGTATAGTGGGCTGTGTTGTGGACTAGGGTGGGTTTTACCAAGATGTGCCTGGTGGTTTTTATGATAATGAGCAGCTTTGTTTGGTGTGCAGAGTAGATGCTGTGTGTGGTGGGGCAGGAATGTGAGTTTTACAGAATCACTACAGTTCAGGACTGACGCATTCAGCTACAGAGCAGGAGGCCTTGAGTTATTTACTGTGTGATGGCACATAGGCACAAACCGACCCTTCTGTGAATAAGAAAACAGGACCTGCCCAGGTGTAAGCAAAGCTTGAGTCAGGGTTTTTAAAAAAGTAGGGAAAAATAATGCAAGATAGGGTTGGAGAACCATTTATTTAAAGTAATTTACCATAATTTTCAAAATACCATTTTATGGGATTCACAGAGTATATTAAAATGAAAGCTACGAGCCAGCTTTAAAAACACAACAGAGGAAAAGCTTTAAAAAAAAAAAAGATGAATAGTCCTTAAAGTGAAATCTAAGTTAGCGTCCATGGATTGGGGAAGAGTGTTACAGTGAAGACACATGGAGGTCCGTGACAGTCAGAAAATCTGGGGACAGTGTCTGAAACAAAGAAGCCCTGTCCTTAAAACTGTGGCTTTGGAAGGTGGAACGCATTGGCCAAAGCTCCATTCTGCACTGCTTCTTTGTGAATTTAGACAAATTAGTTCTTTAGATTCTAGTTTTTCATTTAGACTGTGCATCGGCTATCATGGCTTTCATACTGGGGGTTTGCTCATTAGAGAGAAGTAGGGAACTTCTGCTCTGCCAGGCAGGTGCTTCATCCATGGATGAAAAAGGAGGCATTCTCTAGTTTCACTTTGGAGGAGATTTAGGAGACCAGAAGGAGACTGCTGTGGTTGTCCTGGACCTTGAGTCTCTAAATTCTGATCTTGGATAATTTTCTACTTGTCCTCAGTTCTTAGGCTGTCATAACCCGATATGTCTTTGGATTTCCATTGGGCATATGCCGGTGTGATAAGTGAAATGAGTCCCAGAAAACCGTACTGGGTCCCAGCATTAGCTACTTCCTTGTTATTATGGCAATATACTATATAAAGCAGATCAAGGAAGAGAATTTCTTTTGACTCATACTTTGGGAGAAGAGTCCATCATGGTTGGGAAGACTCAGTGGTGGGCGTACGTGGTAGCTGGTCACCTGCAGTCAGGGAACGAAGAACCATGATGCTGATGCTCAGTCTATTTCTCCTTTTTATTCACTTTGGGACCACAATACCTAGAATGCTACTGGCAACATTCAGGGGTCTTTCCTACTAAATTAAATTTTCTGGAACATTCTCACAGATAAATCTAGAGGAATGGTATCCTGGTGTTGATTCTAAGACCTGTCAAGTTGACAGTCAAGATTGACTATCACAGTATCTTGATGCAGCTTTAGCTTGTGATTGAGGGCACTGGACCCAGGGCTTTCTGTTCAACAATGGATTTCTACTGTCTCTTATCAGTCCCCAGACTTGCATGGACATAAGTAACTCAGATTACTCACGATGCCTTTGGTAACCTGTGCACACAGGTTAGCATTCAGTAACTTCATGAACCAAATGTAGAATTTCTTTGCTCATTGAGAGCTAGGGCTGCAACTCTCCAACCCCTGCTCATCATTTCAAAATGGTGAACTCTATTGGAGGTCAAGGATAATAAGAGAGTATTTGCGTTTTTAGCTAGGGAGGTACAGTAGGGAGGTAGGTATGAGTGGTTTGTAAATCTGATTGCGTGAGGGCATGACAACGTATGTGTTTGGTGTGGTGCTGGCTAGGCTTGGGCTAAAAAGGGAATGGAGATGTGTCCTCTATTCTTGGGGCTAGATGACAGTGCAAATGGCCAGGGATTGTAGCTGTTCTTCATCATCAAAAAATGAAAGGTAGGGCTTGAGTAGAGTGAGTTTAAATGAATTTGGCTTTGTTCATTCAGTAACTTCATGTGGATCAGAAATATTTGGAATGGCCACACTGTGCTTTCGAAAGAAAGTTGTTTTTCTTCTGGAGGGCTGGAAAGCAGTATTCTTGAAGCTAGAAATATTGAGAAGACCATTGGTTAACAAAACTATACCCAGGGAAAGAACAGTATTTCTGAGATCATTGTTTTTTGTCAATTTGCGGCAGAAGTCTCAGCTCATTGGTGAGAGTCTGCAGGCTATCACTGTGGATGCACAGAAAGCCAGGAAGGACTAAGCTAAGATGACTCAGCTATCCAGTTAGGAATAGACCTGGGTGGTTTGCTTCCATCATGTTGTTAATGGCGAGAACGCAGCATTATTCAGAACAGTGGCTGTTGAGAGGTACTTTTAGGTGCTGCTATGATAATGCAACAGACAGAGCTAATTGTCTGCCCTGAAGTCTCTCAGAATCCAGGGACAGACTCCCACTGTGTGCTTGGCATTTTGGTGCTGACACAGATGAACAAATGAGGGATTCTGGCCTTAGGAGTTCAGGGAGTGAAGTTCGACAAAGGAGGGGCTTAGTACCACATAGAATGTCTTCTCTTGGATTGTAAGCACTCAGTATCTGCATCAAGAACACAGGGATCTGTTTTCATTTCTTGCCAGTTTTACAACATCAGAAATGGAAATGAGAGGCTGTGGCAACAGCTCAGTTAGCAAAGCGCTGCTTGGTAACCATGAGTTCAGCTCTCATCATTCATGTAAACCCAAGCATGGGCATTTGTCACTCAGCACTGGGTGATGGACCAGGGAGGCAGGCAATCTTTGTAATCCAGCAAGCTTTGACAAACTGCTAAATCCCATGTTTAGCAATAGAAGGATTCCAGTTTCAGTGAGAGAACCTGTCTAAAATAATAATAATAATAAGATGAGGAAAAATAGGGGAAGAAAACCAATATAAACCTTTGGCTTCACAAGGTGCATATAGTCACAATAGTCACATCTGTGTGTGTGTGTGTGCGCGCGCGCGCGCGCTTTAAATACATTAAAATTACCACACCCACCCTTCACACCCTTTCTCTCTCCTATCTCTCTTTCTCTCTAAAATGATTTCAGTTTCACAGGTGTAACTTTAGCTAGTTGATTTAAATGTGAAATCCTTTGTTCTCTGAATTGCAAACCCATGATCTTTCTGAAAATAGATTTTATTTCTAGGATAAGGAGTTGTTTGGGGGTGAAAATGGGACACACATATGGAAAGACAGGATATGTGTCACTAGGGTTTGTCAGGGCTTTCATATTGGGCTTGTCAATTAAAAACAAGTCTCACTTTTCTCCTGAAATACAGAGTGCAGGACGATCAGAGACATCTCCTTTAACCCAAATACTACTGAAACATTTTTTATAGAATTCGTTTACCATTGGAAAAACTGTTTCCGATGGTTGGGTCTGATCCCTGTGTAGACAACACCTAGATTTGAACACATCTGCCTGGAGAGATTTGATCTCAAGTTTCCTGTATTCAGCAAGTGAAAACATAATCTTTGGGCTGGGGACGCAGCTCAGTTAGCACAGCACTTGCCCAGCATGCACAAAGCCCTGAGTTTTGCCTCTATATACAACTAGAGATGCTGTTGCGTGTTAGTAATTCTGGCACTAGGGAGGTATAGGCAAGAGGATGAGAGTTCAAGGCCAGCATCAGCTACGGTGAGTTCAAGGTTAACATAGGTTGATGAGACCTTGTCAAAAACCTAAGCAAATTAAACAACTAACTGCAGTATAGGATTGTGAATACTTTAGTTGCTTTTATGTCATCTTTAGATCAGCCTGTAGATTTCTGGATGGAGGGAGCATAGTTCAGCCCTCCACCTCATTTTTGATATATTCCAATGACTATGGTACAGTCAGCACACATGGACATACATGAGGCCCTCAACAAATATGCACAGGTCAACAAATGCAGCAGTTCCATCATCGATAGATAGGGTTAGGAAGAAACCGTGTTCATGAATAAGCAAATATGTACAGGTCAACAAATGCAGCAGTTCCATCATAGATAGATGATAGGGTTGGTAAGAAACCGTGTTCATGAATAAGCAAATGACTCTCTAGGACCCTGTATGGGATGTAAAGCTGCCATGGGGAAACAAAACAGAAAACCGTGCTTATAAGTCTTTTATTATTATGTACAGTCTGTAACTATGCTTATTTTCACCACATCTCTGTTTGCTGTGCGTTTCCTTAAGAGTTACCTATAAGCAAATTATGTATTCGTCAACATGTGGCAGGCTGGATATAATACAGTCAAGAAGGCTTCCAACACATTAAATGCTCTTGAAGGTAATAAAAAGGAGGGCTAATTAACTGAAGTGATTGTAAGAGAGATGTTGGACTTCTTAACTCTCTGGGTCTGTGACATCAGCAAAAGTGGCTTACAAAAGACAGCTTTGAGAAACAGCAAGGACAAATCTCTTTGAATCAAGTTACCTTATTAAATCTATGGTGTGGGTGGTTCTGTAGTTGACAGAACATGAGGACTGGACTAAACAATGCCTCGAGTGTCGGTGGGTGGAGCAATTTTAAAGTATGTGGCTGGTGTTCACAGTTGGAGCCTACGAGATTTTACATTTAAAGACTCTACCTCTTCCCATGGCCATCTGTCTTTCTCGTTAATAAGCAATACTCCTTATCAGGCCTGATTTGTGTCCATTGATTGCACCATTATACTTGTTAAATATTAAAGCATTTTTTCCGTGTGTGAAGTCTAATTAGGCAGAGTGTTCAGTGCAAGCCTGGAATTATCATTCAGAATAATAGCTCAGTCATTACCTGTGACACATACCTCAGTCTGCTGAATTGTGGCCCTTTGTTCACCCCTAATGAGAACTCCAGTGCACTGATCTCTCGCTCTCCTTCTTGCTCTCTCCTTCTCTCTCTTTTCAATCCTCATGATTGAACCCTGGGCTTTGTGCATGACAGCCAGGCACCATGACACTGCACTATATCCCCAGGCATCTTTTCATTGGTTATTTACTTTTTTATTTTAATATTTATTATTAATATTTTGTGTGCATGTATGTGTGTTGGGGATATGCGTGGGTATATGTGCATTTGCATGTGCATAGACAGGTGTGTGCATGTGCCTGTGGAGACCTAAGGCTGATTTCAGGTGTCTTTTTCAATTGTTCTTCATTTTATAATTTGCTGAGACAGAGTCTCTTGCTGAATGTGAAACTAACCATTTTTTGCTACTTTGGCTAGTCCACTTACTCTAGGAATTTCCTATTTCTGCCTCCCTTTAGCTGGGACTACAGGCGGCTACCATATCCACCTGGATTTTACAAGGTTTCTGGGGGGTCCTAACTCGAGTCCACTTCCTTGCATATAAAACGCTTCATCTCCTTGGCTGTCTTCCAGTCAATTAATTAATTGATTGATTAATTACTTAATTAATTAGGCCTTGAAATTGCTTTGTAGCCAAGGATGACATTGAACTCCCGATCTTCCTGCTTTTCCTCTTGACTGCTGGGCTCATAGACTTGTGTCAACACACCTGACTTTCATTTCTTATTTAAAATTCAGAAAAAATAGCCGTAGTCTTCTGTGAATCTCTGCATATATCCATGTGCACACACACACACACACACACATAATATGAAGCTGATTGATCTGAAGCCGATCGGGACCAGCTTCTGCCTTGCTATTCTTTCAGAGAAAAGCTTTTAAGTCACAAGTTTCCTGTAATGTCTGGTTATCAGGCTAATAGCTTCCCTCTCAGTGGTCCCAGTGCATGCTGGGGTTTTTGAAAGTGCCTGTACGCTGTCACCATTACAAACGGCAGCAATATCATGTTCCACTTAGGAATTATGGGAATCAGTGTGCATGTCTCTTTAAAGTGAAATTTTATTTCCAGTTGACTTTGAATGTGGTCAGATAAAAATAAAACTTGGCTCTAAAGTAAAATATGAACACAAATCTCAAAGACGTGAAAATTCTACTTCACTAATGGAGACGTGAAAGCTCAGAGGATGGCACACTGAGGTCCTCATGAGTGATGGAGGTAGAAATAGACCTGGAGCCCTGTACACCTGCACTTTCAGCAGGGAGATCCTTGGCAGAGGATGATGGGAAGGATCTTCCCATTTCCCAGCCCTTTACTCGTAGCCTGGGGAGCCTGGAAAGTTCTTGAGGGCAGGATTGCTGCCTACAGTCAGCTGAAGACAGGGTCCATATCATTTGAATTTCTCTGGATTTACAGAAGAATTCGCATTTTGTATTGCTAATTGCCAGATTGCTGGGAACCGGAACTCAAAGATTCAAAATCCAAGTGCAGCCTTGGAGAGTCTCAGTGTCCTCCAGCCAGTTAAATGAGCAGCAACAGCTGTCAGGCAGTGATCCCAGAGAGTGCTGGCTGCATCTGGGCCCCCGTGTAGGGGCTCAGCTGGGAACTGTGTTTGGTGACAACAATCACAGTGTCTTGCTTGATTTTTACAGCCTGCACGCACACTTACTAGTTCCGCATATCTGACCTGAGGTTAAAGAGGATCCAGAGGATGCATGGGCCTTAACAACACCTGCCAGTTTATACAGTATGATCCAGAAGCACACGAGCTCTGAGGTGTAATGTGTCTGGGTTACACCAGATGCCATTTACCAACCACGAAACTATTCCTTCGCTATTCTGTCCTGCCACCCTGGCCCTCCTGTAAAGCAGGAGAAACAGTAAACACTTATGTTTAGTCTGCTGTGTGCAGGAGCTATCTCAGTGCTATTGGGGCATAAGTCATTTCATCTTTACAGCAACTTGTTCATCATCGTCTCCTCTTTTCACTGGGGAAACCGAGGCCCAAAGAAGTGTAATGCCTTTTAAGGTGGAGCCAGCCTTTAAATATTGGTGACTGCTTCTCTCTATCTGTTGATAGGCTCCAGGTGACTGTGAGGATCAGCTGGGATAAATGAACCCAACATACTAGCTCTCCTCTCTTTGTTAGAACAATGCCACCGTGGCTTTCCTGGCGAAACCCTTGAGACCCTCGGAGGTAGCATTTTCTTCTCTCATATCCAAGCTCTGTAAGGAACTGGATCAGAATCTGGGGCAATTTTAAAATAATCTGGCAATTTAAAAATAATCATAGAATCTAGCAGACTGGTGCAGGTCCCTGGAGTTGAGGAGACTAGTGGGACCTGCCCAGGACAGGTACATCTGGGGCTGCCAGTCAAGGCTCCTTGTCTGCTAGCAAGGCTCCCTGGGCTTTTCCTGGCAGAATCTAAGGGTCAAGTGTTAAGTTTGCTTCTCCCTCAGGCAATTAAGCTTATCAGCCATGCTAACACCATTTCCTGTGCCCTGGAGCCGAAAACATTCAGAAGAGCCCATGAGCACTCCCTGATGTCTTCAGGGACGCTTTTGGCTGCTTTTTCTATCTGCTTCTTCCATTCTGTTGAGTTCGCAGCCCAATTCACAGAACCCAGCTGTGTTTCCACATGATTTTGCTATGGAATTTAGGCATTGTCTTGCATCTGTTATTTTGTTTACTTTTAAATTAATAAATCACAAATCCATGTGTATATATGTAACATGCTCATTATGCATATTAAGTTAAAATAATAAAGTCAGCGTTCCCGAGCATCCAGAACATTCTCTCTCAAGTCCTGACTGGGCATGTGCTTCTGGTTACATATCTGTCCTTCCTCTCATTCCTCCACTGCAAGGGCAGCAGATCTCCCCATACTGTAAACTGCTTGCGGGCTTTCTTCAGCACTCTCCTGCAGATGTACACCACGTTGTTTCTGAGACAGGCCACTGAAGTTTAACTAACACCTTAAGACCAGTGAGAAGTTACTAAAATAAATGGCGAGAAAGGCAGAAATGGAGACTTTTCAGAGCAAAGAGTGAACCCCAGCTTCATAGTTCAGGAAAATCTATCTTCCCTGTTCTGAGGGCATGAAAAGCAGCAAGGTAGGATTTGTACCGGAATTTGGGTGAAGAAGCCTGGGCTGTGAGACTCTGCTGGTCTGTCTTACTAAAGGAGCTGTTTGAGGAAGCCCTCAGGACTCGTGGTGTTGCCCAGAATGCAGCCCCCGCAGCAGGCTCTGGTCCCTCCAGGCCAGGAGCCAGAGGTGCTCTGTGGGTGGAGAGACAGAGCAGCCAGGAAGTACGTGGGGCTTCTGTACGTTCTCTCTCTCTCTCTCTCTCTCTCTC
>LOEQ01003446.1:36781-48242 GCA_001685075.1 Bramus lutescens
TCTCTCTCTCTCTCTCTCTCTCTCTCTCTCTCTCTGTATGTGTGTGCGTGCGCGTGTGCGTGCGTGGTTCCACACTTCCTGGAACCAGATCTGGCCTTGTAAGGTGATAGAGAAGCCCTGGAACTATCACCTCTGCCCAGCAGCTCCATGTGAAAAGGGCAGAGAAGTAAATTTCAAGACAGGAGGAGGTGGAATGGCGAAAAGAGAAAAGTCGACTTCCAGGGCTGTAGATCAGGGGGACTCAGTGAGGAATCCACCCACCAAGACCCTACAGAAGTACCCATGCAAGAGAGAGAAACTTGGTTTAAATACGTGCTGGTCTAGAGACTGTGAAGGCTTTTGCAGTAGTGGGGAGGATTAAGTCTGCCTTCTTATCGATGTAGGGATAATGTAAAATAGAAATTTATTTCTCTCCTATATATAAGTAGTAACTGAGTAATTCAGGAACAGAGCTTTTTCAAACAGGTCCCAGGAACACACCCATATCCTATGTGTGCAGCCTTCGGAGGAAGCTGCTAAGGTCCCAGCAGTCACATCACACTCCAGGCACAGAGGAATGAACGGGGGAAGGGATTTCCATTCAAGGATGCCTTTAGGCTACCCTACCCCGCGTTTTTGCTTATACCTCATTCCCCAGCGTTCAGTCACATCGTCAGGAATGTAAGGAAGCCTGAGCCGCATAGTGGTGAGCCCAACTGAACGTTGTGATTCTTGTGTAAAATACCAGAGTTCAGGAACTTCTTTCATTCCAATTTTATGACACTGTCTAGAGGTCTTTCTCCTCACCTGGAGGGCCCAGTGCAGCAGCCGTGGAATGAGGATGGACGAAGGAGGGTGCGATGGCTTGCCAGCATAGAGTTGGCCGGGCCAGGAGCCGGGCCTGAAGCTTTCTGGTCATGGTCATCCTTGAAGGTCAGTCTACACATGCAGCTCTCTGCTTGATGTATTTGGTGACACAGAAACCTTAGGGGCTTCCTATTACCTCCCAGCCGCTGGAGAATGTCGCTGCCTTCTAAAGCTTGCCTTGCTTATCAAGGGGGGCAGGCATTGCCGGTAGTATTTTGACTTTCTAACTCAACATACAACTACCGTGCAATTTTAACAGTTAATTTTAGTAAGTATCCTTTACAAATAGCCTGACGATAACCAGACGAGATTTACACTTTTGTCAGTTATCTCAAGCAGTGTCTGCTGAAGTCGGGGCTCACAGGGGTATTGACTTACATTGAGAGGGTTGACCAGATCCAGTTCCTCTTCTCCTTCCCCTTTGATTCCCTCCCCTTTCTGTTCCTCTTCCTTCATTCCGGCCTGTTATTGTACAGTTTTCACAAGCCAAATGTTTCAGTCTCCATGTCTTTAGTTTATCTTCTAGAATCTTTCCCACATGTTTTTGATGCTAATAAAATTAATTATTAACCAGGATCACCTCCAGCCCCCAACCTCCCTTTCTTTTCTTCATTAGACAGGGTTTTGCCACACAGCCCGATTCGGCTGGAACTTGCTCTGAGAACCAGGCTCGACTTGAACTGGCTGGCAGTAATCCTCCTGTCTCACAGTTGCTGGGATCACACGTGTGAGCCATCACATTTGACCTCATCCTGGTGCCTCTTCCTAAAAACCAATACGGAATATTTAAAAAATATGATCCCTAACTATTTATCACTTAACAGTGTTTTTTTTGTCTTACAAAATATAAGTATTGGGGCTATTGCATTTTATAGTGAACATTCATACATATTTGCTACGTTTGTGTGTGTGTGCATGTGTGCATGCATGTGCATGCATGTGTGTGTGTCTGTGCACACATGTTTTCACTCACCGTTCTTGCATTTCAGATATTTTGAGATGTTTACTTCTGATATATTACCTCAAGGTTCTCATATGGAGAGCCTGTTAGCAGCGAACTAGCTATGATTTGAATGTGAACTGCCCCCACAGGCTTGTGCTTTGGATTGCAGCTGTTTTATGACATTTGACCTGGTTGGCAGTAGTGGCTTATTGGGGGTGAGCTTTGAGGCTTATAACCATCTCCTACTTCTGACCTGCGTTATCAGCTTCCTGACCCACCCATTGGATCATGATTGGATCAGTTCTAAACTCCTGTCTCTGCAGAGCCAGCTGCTTCTCCATGCCTTTCCTCCAGGATGGACTATATCCCCTAGAACTATGCACCAAAAAGCTCTCCCTTCAAGTTACATACTTTTGGATTCTTCTAAGCGTGGCCCTTCCCCTTCTGTCCCTCTGCCACACTGTAGCTCAGCCACCATGGTGCTTGCCAGAGGCAGAGCACCTGAGGCTGTCTGATCCTGAATTTTCAGCCTCCAAAACCATAAGCTAGATGACCCTCTTTCCTTTAAAACTGCCCGGCCTCGGCTTCTTTGTTATAGCAGCAGAAAACTGCATTATGACTTTCAAAAGTCCTTCAGAGGAAAATCTTTGCTATTTGGAGTGACACTGGGTCAATGGCAGGCCATCGCTCTTGGAAGGAGCTCTCTAGGCATTGAGGGAGGGTGTCTTCTCACTTTTATATCCAGAGCCATAGTTGAACTATGCAATATTCTACTTTTTTCACGTAAGCCGTATTTTTCTTGCTCAATTCTTAACACTGCATCTTTGGGGAAAAGTTCTATGCATGGGATCCCTTTGGCAGTCTGTAGACCTAGTGTGTGACAAAGGTATTGTCTCCTGTCTCCTATACCTGACTCACTAAAATAGATGTCTAGGCTCTAAGAGTGGCACACACCCCAGTAGCTAACTCAATTCTAAAAGCTCTTTGGACCCTTGCCTTCCTATTGTTTGGGGCTCTGAAGATCTTCCTATTTTCCTGTAATAATACTACAATTTAGATATTCATTATTATCATATATAGAATGTGTGTGTGTGTGTGTGTGTTTTGAAACTTCGGTAATTCGGTATTTTGTACAGATCATTTTTGGCTGTCTAGTCTGCCAAATCACTGGAAATGGGATTCTGTGCTTTTTACTTCCTCAGATACCCTTGTGACCTCTCAAGCCTTGAGTCAAAAGTAACACTCATTGAGAGAGGGTCGTTTGCTTTATCTGAACAAAGAATTATTCAGAGTCAGTCATCATCCTGGATCAGTGGAGGTTCTGAGAGCTCCACCCAGCAATGCTCAAAACAAGAGAAAGGTGACATTCAAGAAGAGCTTAGGTGGTTATAGCTCAGGGTGTCTGATTGTTTGGCTGTCTGTAAATGGCTTAAGCTCAGGAGCCATGATTTCCTGGGACCCAGCTATTTGCTGCTAGAATCACCCTTATATTGGGCTGCAGGTTGTTTCAATAAGAAGTTGCTATGGCAGCACAGTGACTCACAGTATGCAGATAGCTTTAGGCCAGATTTCATTTAGTTTAACAGTTGGTACCAAGGTGAGGCTTTCCTGTGTGGGGCAGGGCCTGTAACTTTTGATACTTTTCATCTCTTTCTGATAGAGAAAACTTTTTGATGTAGAAATGAATGTTGGTACTGAATTAGAAAGGACACTGGAAGCTGGATTCCAGGTGGTTATAATTCTGAAGTCCCAGGCTGTCACCTGAGCATGAGGTCCCAGAAGCAATTGCAGGGGTGGGCACATGGACCCTGGTCCCTGGTGTCCTAGTAGAATGGACTATGGGTACTATTTAGAGACATCCAGGCCTCCTGCATGGCTTGCATGTGCCCTTCGGATTTGGGGCATGCACACCATTCTGCTGATGAAGGGATATTAGAGTGATAGCTGAGGTTCTTCCCCAGGTACTTCCAGGAGCATCAAAATAAATTGAAACTGATGGTCATTAGTGACAACAAATAAAGCTTAGTGCTTCCTCAAAGGAGGGAAGCACTGGGTAGAATTCTCACGTCATATTGTATTGTTGCTGAAGGTCAGCGTGCATGCAGGTGCATAAAATGACATCCATAATTTAGCACAGGATGCTTCTCTGTCAGCAGAAGGATGTAGGCTGTTCAGCACACACAGTATACTGCGCAGCACCATTGTTACCCTTTGATTAAAATTCTGTCTTAGGGACTGTGGGAGGAGGTTAGTGATCATCCATATTGGCATCCAACTTCACGTGTCATACAGCTGCTGCCTCCGAACTGAGAATTTGAGACAATGGGGTTTGATTTGGTAGTTATCCTAAAGACATAATTGATCTTTTCTTTCTAGAGGAAAACACATGGTTTTGAAATGGGAAATAATGGGAACTCTTTTATACTTACACAGAATTTCACATGGAAAATGTGTGAATGTGGGCCAGAGATGTGGACATAGAGAGGAAGCCGACTGCAAGGAGCATACGCCAAGTGGCAAAGGTGCTTGGGTAAACTCTGGGCTAAAGAATACAGATAGGATTATATGTATATGTATCTCACACTCACTGATATATATCATGAAAGCATCTCAGAACCAAAGTACAAAACTCTGATTTGCATGGATAGTTGAGTGTTCACTTGTCTACCCCAAGTTTCTATTCCTTATCCAATTAACTGTTGATGTTCACACACCCTTCCCTTTTCAGCACTGCTGGAGTGGTCTCCAACAGAAGAAGAATGGGTACTTTGGGAATATTTGAAAGTATAAGCATCACATCTCCTAGTCCCCCCCCCCATACAGGGTTACTCTGTAGCTTTGAAGCCTGTCCTGGAACTAGTTCTTCTAGACCAGGCTGGCTTCGAACTCACAGAGATCGGCCTGCCTCTGCCTCCTGAGTGCTGGGATTAAAGGTGTGTGTCACAACCATCCGGCTCCTAGTTTACATTTTATCTGCCTCTTTTCCAAAATGTATTTGTGATGGCTACTTGTTTTACTTTTAAAATGGATAAACTGGCAACAACAAATTTTTATCAAAGTTATAAGATAGTGCATTAGTGAATATTTCATTATGTGTGTATACGTGCATGGTTGTATATGCATGTGAAGATCAGAGGACAGCCTTGATGTTTGAGATCTCTCGTTAACCTGGAGCTCACTCCACAGGCTAAGGCGACCTGCCAGTGAAACCTGTGACATCATTTATAGTCATCAGATTATGCTGCCATCTGATCACAGTTATCAAACATAAAGATTTTGCATTTTTTGATCTTCTATTCCAGGCTTATTGTAAAGTTATGAACTTTAATACTATTTTACCTGGTTGTTCTTTTAACACACACAAACACACAACTGACATACACTCCCACACATGTACACATACACACTCTCACACAAATACACACATGCCCACTCCCACACATTACCCACCCTGCATCACACACATCAAGTTGATGCTATGGGACAAGTCCTTGTTGGTGCAGGGAAGAAGTCTCATCACACACACATGCACATGCACACACACAATACACACATTGAGCTACTGCTATGGAATAAGCTTTGGTGGTGCAGGGAAGAAGTCGCATGAAGGCACAACTGCTTTAAATTTCCAGACACTGGAGAAGACTTAATATCATGTGAAAGGTCAATCACTAGCGAGTCAGAGTTTGTTTGCATGTTTTCGTTTCCAAGAGATGGGTTTTGAATTAAGCTACTGGTTCTGGGATGTGCTTTATGGCAGATGATAAATGACGTTTACCATAGCTGACATTTATTGATTTTAAATGGATGTATTTTGATGTATTTTGTTGCAGGAATCCCGTAAGGACTCTTCACCCCTGCAGATAACAGGAAATTAAAAGCAGTGTTTTCAAGTGCAGGTTTTTATTGTTAGGAAGCATCCATCAAAGGCAGCTTGAGGAATACAATCAGCATTACACTATTTCATAGCGGCTCCAGCACATTAATTTCTAGAAGAACTGAGTCAAGACAGTGGATTAATACTTCAGGGTTCACTTGCAGTACCTGATTCTTTTAAGCCAGAAAACTTGGAACTGATTGTAGGAAAGCATCTGGTGAACATACACATTCCCAGAAGCAGTCTTGCTCCCTATGTACTGTCCACACGTTACAGTGATCAAAACCCTGCTAGACATAACTAAGATGCAGGAAGGAGTTTGATAGAGCCTGACTGCTCAGTTATTCCTTTTAATTTATTTTCTAGGTGTATCCTTTTGTGGTCCTGGGGAGTCACCCTAAGGCCTTGTGCATGCTAGGCAAAGTCTATATCCCTGGCTGGCTGAGCTCTTAATGTAAAATTACAGATATGAACAGGAAAATACCAATAGTTGCTACAACACAGAGGTTAAGAGCACTGACTTCCAGAAGTCCTGAGTTCAATTCCTGGCAGCCACACGGTGGCTCACAACCATCTATAATGAGATCTGATACCCTCTTCTATCACACAGGTACACATGAAGGCACTGTGTACTTAATAAATAAATCTTTTTTTTAAAAAAGAAGTAAAACTTAAGCAGGAGCTTTAAACATTTGTATTTTAATAAAATATGTCTAATATGTTTTTAAAAGCACAAATAAAACAAATTTATTAACAAATAAAATCATGCTTGAAACAAAATAAACTCACCCATATTTTCAAATGAAAGTTTTTATAAATTTTATTTTTTGCATATGTTTTGCCTGAATGTATGTCTATAGATATACAATATACAACAATACAATACAACAGAATACAGTCCTCTGACGAGGTCAGAGGAGGGCGTTGGATCACCTGGAACTGGAATTACAGGTGCTTGTGATGCATCCAGGGAGTGCTTGGAATTGAACCCAGGTCCTCTGGAAGAGCACCAGTGTTCAGAAGACTGCTGAGCTGCCTCTTAGCTCCTCACCCATTTTTTTTAAAAGGGCTCTCACCATGCTCACAGGGGATCCTCTCCACACCCCGGTAGAGGAGACCTATCTCATCGAGGGGGTTCCTGCCAGCGTTAATTCTCCATTCCCCAATGCCTCAAGTCATTCTTGTTTCTGATCCCTGGACATTTTCCAGCAGTACTGGTGACACAAAGAAAGCAGGCCTAATGAAAGCTACCCATCAGTCTGGGGAGCCATGGCTGGGGAAAGCCTGGCCAGCAGGTTGCATTCTGATTTGCAAGATTTCTGCTTGACGGGACACAGGAGAATTATGTCAGTATTACTGGACGATTAAACCCTGGGCAGTGTTAAAGCACATTTGGCTCTAGGAAGACAGTCAGGGACCATTCGGGCTCGTTTTGCTCTAGTCCTTGGGTCTGGGCTGTTTGGTTCACTGGGAGCCATCCATGACTTAGCGTGCATGAACAGACAACACCGTGTTGAGCACAATGACTTACTTATTCCTGTCTGGGAGCTCACCGTAGACATTTTACTTGTTTTGCTTATCTTTGAGTTGGCTATATTTAAAAGTCTATTCCAAGTAGCAGCCTGCTTAGATATTACGACTCTGATCTTAGCACACACAGGTTTAACCTCGCAGAATGTTTCCAGTAACCGATGTAAGCCGTTTCTTTCTTGGTAGCTTGGCTGGATGCATGCAGGTGGGCGAATTCCCTTAGCGGCTGCATTTCTTTCCAGGCTCAAATGGCATATGGGTCATGTGACCTAACTTCCAGGATTTGTTCTGTGTTTGCCCCCGTTGCCCTTTGGTTGGTTCAGGAAGAGTAATGATGGTGAGATTTAGAAAAAGGAAGAATGGGGACTGTTAGTGTAGGTTATTTTATTTTATTTTTTCCTTCTCACTGAATGTGCTGTTCCTTTTCTGTCCTCTGCCATCAGGAGCTATGATGAGCTTAGAGCTCTCACCATTTTGTGTGACTCTGCAGGATTTTGAAGACTTTGATGGCTGATCAGTTTTATGAGCCCTATGGGCAATTTTTCTTTTGGACTTTACCTCCCCTGCACACAGAAGGAACTACAGGTGACAGCACCCCCTCTCCCTGCTTACATCCTGATGTCTCTTGCTTGTCAGTGTCAGCAGGGGACACAGCCCGATACAGTCACCTGTATCTGAGAGGTGCCTTGCCTCTCTTTGAAGCCTTTTGGTCTGGTGAGAATATTTATTTCATTTTTTTTTTGTCACAAAAGGGTCTCATTCTTTAAGCCTAGGCTTGCCTTGAACTCATAGTTATCCTCCTGCTGTAGCCTCTCAAGTGCTAGGATTATAGATGTAAATTGGTAGGCCAAGCCAAGGATTTTGACATGCTTCAACAAGGAATTTCTTTGAGAGTTAGTAGGAAGCTTAGTAGAGCGCAGTACATAATAAGACAAGGAGATAGCACTCACTTTAAGTGTGGGTGCTGAGACAGAGGGATGTACTCAAGTGTCTTAACAATAGCTGTAGCATTTTATGACTTTTGAAGTCTCATTGTTCACCCAACACATTTTACAACCAGTTTCAATGATTAAGCAGAGTTTGCATGTTAACTGGCTTTCCTTATCTAGAAGAAGCTCTTATGAGTCAACAGGCCTTTCTGAGACTGGGTGGCTTAACACAGAGCCATTCCGTGTGATTCCTCTGCTTCCACTTGTTGATCTTAAACTCTGTGCTGGAGAGAACAGAGCAGCAGTGAAGTGAGTACTGATTACTCACTAGGTAACAATTCCTGCAAAGGCACCATCTGCAAACTTTCAAGTGAGCGGGTGAGAAGCAAGCAAGCAAAGGAATAAACCCGGAAAGTGAGCTCTGAGCTCTGCCTTGTCAGCCCTCCACTGCTTATCACACCCAAAGGCCTTGCTTTTCAAGCCTACCTTGGCTGTCTTTGCCACAGTGGTAGATTTCAAAGGACACAGTGAGTCATGTGACTGGCTTATACCGTTGCGGAAATGTCCACGAGATGTTTTGGCAGAGGAAATAAGAGGGCATTGTATTTATTGCCTTTGGGAAGTCTATCAGGTAAAAACCAAACCAAACCAACCAAACAAAAAACCAAAAGAGAAGTAGCTAAAAGAAAATTACCGTTTTCTTTGGTAAAGTTTTTAGGAACGTGTTCTGCACCTTAAGGCTCTTTAGCAATCAGGTTGCTTGCTTGGAGGTGATTGTGTTTTCACTTCCATCCCTTTTCATCTCACCTCGAATGGCCCAGGATTCTCGCTGGTGAGCAAGCTACGTCTTCCAGGGGTGAGGAAAGGGTGGCTTTTTCTCTTACTATAGTGCAGTAATACACACCTAAAATTCTGAGAAAGCATTAACATTCAAGAAATGAGCTAGCAAGCCACCTTTTATGCAGCTTGTGACGTGCCTTTTTAGTGAGTGGACAGTACTTCCTTCTACCAAGGCCCAAATCATGGGCTGAACTGAATGAGCAAGTGGCGCCTGAATCAATGAGGGTGTGTGTGTATGTGTGTGCTCAGATTAGAACGAGCCTGTGCAAATAAGATTAAGGGTCAGTCTTACACGCACAGAACCTGAGACAGGATGGAATTCTGACTTTAGCTGTCGCCAGTGTGGGAGCGTGGGGACATCTCTGAATTTGTCAAGAACGTCGTTCTGGTGATTGCATCAGTAATGCTGTACCACAAACCACTCTAGTCTTGATCCTGACCTGCCACTTATTTTGAGGGCACATTCATTTTCCCCAATAGCTGAAGTATGGCTGGAAAACATGAGGCTTCTTTTGAAATAATGTAGAAATTACTACAGGGCTTCTGGCCTGTGAGTTATCGTGACTGTTTTCCATAGACACGTCTTTTCACTCCCGTGACCAGCCTGTGAGACAGGTGCTGCCATTAGCTCAGTTTTACCAGTGGGAAAGCTGAGGCGGTGGATGGCTGAATCTCACCCAGGTGGTGGGTTGGAACGTGCTAGAGCAGAGATTTAAGAACCAGTGTTTGATTCCTAGGGTGGGCTCTTAATGGACATGTGGCAGCCCCTCTCAGAGCATGTCTAGCAGGTCAGCAGATGCTCCTGAATGGCCTCTTGCTTCTCTTCTATCAGGGCAAAGCCAGGGTGTGACAGCAAAGGGACTCTAGACAATTTCATTGGTTCAGGACATAGCCATGAACTCCCTTTTATCGTGGTTACAGGAGTGGGTGAGGTAACGAGGTGTCCTAGGAGCTCAGGGTGGGCAGGGATGGGCAGGATGGGCAGGGGCGGGCAGGGCAGTGTGCTGCCCAGCTTCAGGAAGCCATGGCGCAGCTCTGAGCAGATTTCACCTGGAAGGAGGGGGAAGGAAGTAGAGTTGGCTCTTTGCTCCCAGGCCTCCCGGGCTTATCACACAGTGCTCTTTGTCACCTTCTATGAAAGAGATCTCAGTTACGCCTACCTTGGTGCAGTGCCACAACCTACCTGCAAGGAAGGATGGGAAACGATCCAGCCATAGTGTTAAGGAAAGCAGAGTGAAGTGGGTAACCAGCAGTCTCTACTGTGTATGAAGGAAAGGACAATATGGCTATCTTAGTAAAAACAACCTGTTGTCACTTACAAGAAACCTGGAAGGAAATAGGAACTAATAAAGTGCAAGTAAAATACATGCAGTTCTACTGATAAGGACTTGAGTTTTAAATCTGTCAATCATCTCCTTCCCCTCAAACATTCGGTTTCTGCCAGAGGAACGACATCTCTCCACTGTCAGGTGGGCTCTAGCAGGATGGAGAAGCAGGTGTTGGTTCCTCTTATCCTCCGAATGAGCGTATGGCCCAGGCTGGGCACACAGGGTCTTGTTTCAAGAATTTTCAGCAAATAAAAATGCTGGCAGCCACTTCTTCCTCGTGGTGGCACTTGGTCGCTGTGTCCACCCGTGCATTCTCAACATACACAAAGGGAAGAGCTTCCTTCCCTGGAAAGAGTATTTTATTAATTCCATGGAAGTGCTTTTGCAATATTAGATTA
Organism: Bramus lutescens; assembly: GCA_001685075.1. NCBI lineage: Eukaryota > Metazoa > Chordata > Mammalia > Rodentia > Cricetidae > Bramus > Bramus lutescens. The sequence goes on from LOEQ01003446.1 coordinate 47,473, forward strand.
AATGTCTATTTCATATTAGTTTAAACAGTTATTTTGTCATAAATAGCCTATTTTTCTTATAAATCATTTTAGAACAATAGGGATGTTTGATCTGTTAAATGTTTTAAAAAGCCTTTATCTGTGTGTGAATGTGCATGTGTAATATGTGCATGCGTGTGCAGGTGCCTGTGGAAGTCAGAAGAGGGCGTCAGAACCTTCTAGAGCTGGAGTGACAGGTGGTTGTGAGTTGCTTGATGTGGGTTCCCGGAACAGAATTTGGCCTTTCCACAGGAGCAGCAAGTTCTGTTAACTGCTGAGCCACCTCTCCAGTCTCTAAAGATTCTATATTTCATCAATAAAGAAAAGTCCACACATCTTTACGTTTCAACAATTTACAGTGCGTTCAAAAATCTATGTACCTCCTCTGCCTTCTAACTTTTAGGTGTCTTAGACAGAATTACCAATATTTAGTTAGAAACTTTAAGTTCCCCCAATTTCCTCAGGTGCTCTGGCTTGACTCTGCAGTGTTCCACATAGGTTCATGCCTTGGGCACCTATTTCCCGGCTGCTGGCTGCTGTTGTGGCTGCAGCTCTGTGGGGGATGAAGCCTAGCTGGAGGAAATGGGTCCCTGGCATACGACTTTGCAGGCTATAGTCTGGCCTCTGCTTCCAGTCACTCCTGCCTCCTGGTCCACCACTAAATGCTCCCAGGAACTGAGCTGCTCTGGGTTCATTCCTTTCCCACCATGATGAACTGAAAGTGCCACACACACACACACACACACACACAC